>JAMPIV010012409.1:0-49609 GCA_024509875.1 Oreohelix idahoensis
TGTGGTGTATTTTTTTTTTTTGGGGTTTTTATTGTATTTTTTTTGGTGGGGGGGGGTGGGGGGATGGGGTGTTTTGGGGGGGGAGGGGGGGGTGAGGGTTGAGGGTGGGGGTTGGGGTTGGGGGGGATGTTTGGGTATAAGGTATATTTTTTGTGTGTTATTAGGGGGGTTGCCAAGGAGCAATGCAGACAAAGCGCTACGAGCGTATTTGTTGAGGCACTGCTGCCTAGCCGTAAAGCTAGCTGGAAAAAATAAAGTAGATAAGAAAGTAAAAAATAGCATTAGAGCGGAAAAGCAGAAGGTGTAAAAAAAGTGACATTAAACAGTACTGAAGCATAATAATTAAGAATAAGCAAGCATTATTGCGAAAGAAAAGCGTAATAGCGGGGAAATAAGTAAGATTGTAATGAAAGCTAGGCATCAGTTCAAGAGAAATATTCGACGACCAGTTATATGCAGCAAGAGTGCTCACAGGAATGCTCATAATTCAGTTAGGCTGACAATGACCAATCCCAGCAGACTCAGGTAAGTGACCAGAACATGCTTTAACGAAGTGGATTGTAGTTGAGTAAGGGACTGTGAGTATCTGTTTGTTTCATTTTCATTGCCTGCAATTGTGTCCAAAGTATGAGCAGCTGAATAAGGAAGATACAGTTTTTAAATACGTCAAGCGTGGTCAGTGGTTACCTGTAATTTAGATGTATTGGTGAAGAGCGCAGCTACTTCTTTCATTGTCCTTATTTTAAAAGCGTCCTTAGGTAAACTTATTTAGCATTCGTGAACAAGAGTTTACCACACATTAAGCGCAAACAGCATTACGCATTGTTAAAGAAGGAATTAGCGCTTCACAATACTAGATATTGGTCGGTGAACCAGGATAATTTATATAAAATCTATACATGGTGATTGGTGTTTATCAGCAACAAGGCCATTGTGCGCGTTTTTGAAGCGTAGTGGAGCCTTTATTGTTAGTGATATACAAAACAAAACCATCGCATGTCCAGATTTGGAACAAGTGTAGTCTAGATGCGTTTGTGTATCATACGGATATGTAGAACATTTTTCCTTGCCTGTATCAATCTCACGAAAATTTTAATTTTGGCTAATAGTAAACTTTTGGTGGCTGTTTGGTAAAGAGTGCATTGTACATGTGAGTCTGGAACTTAGTGTTGTGGCTCATCAGTCTAGCCTTAAGGAGGATCTCTGCAACATTCACGCATTTCAAGAAAAGAAAGTGAACCAAGTTCCCAACGAGCAGGAGTTAAACGGGGTATGGTTAGTAAAACGAAGCAGGAGAGATAGAATAATAGGTTTTTTTGTCTGAAAGAAGAAAAGAAATAACATAGGAAATTGAGCATTAGGACCTACATATTTAGCTGAGAGATGACGGAGGTGAAGGAGCAGAGAGAGAGAAAGGAGATGCGCAGAGAGCCAGAAATTAGAGGACAGGATCTTACTTTGAGGAAGGCCAGAAACAGAACATTAATTAAAGACCCAGGACATTATCAGGGGCATTCTTCCTTATTGCTTATTTGTACAGCAGTGAGGCAACACCAGAGAGAAATAGAAGGAAGAAGAAAAAGTAAAGAGCTGTGTATGGATCGTACCTGATACCTTGAAAACCCTCTTGAATAACTACTATCAAGGATTCGCCAGCAGCCACAACACAGCTGCTGTGCAGATCGTTGCGGCTGAAGTACCCCATAATCTTGCCCACAGTTTAGATTACACTGAACAAACAACCTTGGTGGGACAGAGGAAGTCAATAGAGAAAGATAATGGAGAGACAGTTGTTCTGGGCATGGAATAACAATTTCTTAGGAGCTGAAAAACACAACAGGACAAATTGGAAAAATCCGTATAGAGGAATCTGTGATCACATCAGAAACAGACTTAAGGAACAAAGTGCTAGCAGCAAACAGAATTCTTTGGGTAAGACCGTTTATTTGAGCTGCCGTTTTAGAAAAAAGATGCACAAGAATAACTTATTAGAAATGTTATATAAGACACTAACATGATACATGAGGAAGGAAAAACAATGTCCTCTTCAAAATTCTATTAAAGGACAAGCAAATGCAAATTGCTTACAGCCCCAATGCCGCGAAGAAAGTAATGGAAAGATGAGAAAGAATTATTTCTCAGAACTCCTGGTTGGTGGAGCTATGGTGAATGCATTCAGAAATGATAATTCACTAGCACAGAAGAGAAAACCAATGATGGTGAAGATGACATAAAGATAGGGAAGAAAACTGATAGGGCAGCACTAGAGAAAATCAAGATGTGGCAAAGCAGCAGGCATGTTGGTTATGGTCTCGAGAAAAGGTTTAAGTACATTGGAGCATCATGCGACCAATTTCGCTTAAGGGTTCCTACAGGCAGCATGGTACTTCAGATACTATACCAATGGATTGGGAGATCCTTAGAATTCATAAACACCAATGGTTTGACAAAAAGGGTGACATTTTGCAAAAAGGATTGACAAACGACAATGTGGAAACCATAGAGGCATATCCCTTCTCAGTGTCCCTTGTAAGATCTACTCTAGAATCCTAGAGCAGAGACTCCGACGCCTAGCTGAGCCACAATTGGATGAGGTCCAGTGCAGATTCTGAGCAAACCGAAGTACTCAAGACCTAATCTTCACACTCAGACAGCTGAGTGAAAAGGCCCTTGAGTATAAAGTGAGATGCATCTTTGTTTTCATAGATCTGGAAAAGGCTTTGAACAGGTCCCTGGAGCATAACTTTGGGGACTGTTTTGGCAATGAAGAATATTCCAGCACCTCTGATTCATGCTATACAAGAGTCTTCGTACAAGTCTGTGCAGAAAATTATGGTGAGACAGCAACCATAAGCCGGAAGTAGTTCATGAACCACCCACTGGTGTAAGACAAGGTGATATCCTATCACCTTACCTCTCATACTCCTTATGGACGATGTCATCAAGGCATGTAAGGAGAGAACAAGAAAGTATTCAGTGGTGTACTGGAAGATAAGACAGGTCTATATTTCAGCCTGTGTATTTGCTGATGAAATGTTGCCCTGATTGCTAAATCAGAGGCACATCTCCAATCCAAACCTGCATAGTCTGGAAGGAAGAGCTTGGAGAAGAGAGGGATGGTCATAAGCAGCTCTAAAACAAAATCCATGGTGATATCACGAGAAGAAAGAAAACATCAGATTAAGTTGGGAGAACAGGTTCCTGGAGCAGGTCGACCACTTTAAATACCTCGGAGCTATTATAGACCGAAAGGGAGGCATCAAAGAAGAGTTGGCCACTCGAAAAGCAGCAGCTGGGAGACTTTTTTCAGGCCATAAATCGTGGATTCCTCAGCAAGAAAGAGGTTGGTAAGAAAACGAAGATGGCTGTATACCGCTCCACCTATGTCCCAGTCTTGACATATGGTTGCGGAGTCGTGGGCAATGACTACAACCCACAAAAGCCAGATCCAAACCTCAGAAATGAGGTATCTGAGGAAAGTGGTTGAAGTAACAAGAAGAGACATGGTCCGCAACCAGACGATCCGTCAAGGCCTAAAAATCCATCCCCTGCAGACCCAAATAGAACAGTCCCAACTAAGATGGTTTGGCCATGTCTGCAGAATGGGAGAAGATCGGCTACCACGACAAGCATGGGAAACAAAGAGCCAGGGATCCAGACCTCCAGGACGACCCCAGAGTCCGCGGGAGGACAACATTAGACAATCTTTGAAGGACCGAGGACTAGAATGGAACCAGGCCAGGAGGAAGACAGCTGATAGAATGGTCTGGCGCTCTCTCTTCCTAACAACCTCTATGAAGGGAAACGACTAAGTAAGTAAGTAAGAAAAAATTAAATAAAATGCAATAAATCTTAACTTTTTATACTGCTAAAAGATGCAATTACATATTTACGCTAATTTTTCGAAATTAGTTACTGATATTTGTGAAAATAATCCTGAGCAAAAAAGGCTTTCTAGAAGTTTGTATAGAATTCGGCCTGATCTGTTCTGTTATGTGGCGGATAGTTTTTTACCGATCGTGTTCACCAGAAAAAACATTACACCATTAACTAAAGAAAGCATATGAACTTTAATTTTAATTCGATTATTTTTATATTTTCGATTAATTTCGAAAGTTGATGATTGCAAATAAATCTTCGGAAAAGCCAAATTCCAGTTTGTTTCGACTTTGTGCAAATACATTGGCTAGTTTGGTTACGAAGAGTCGCCGAAGCTATAAGTCCTAATCGGCCTTTTGGTAGTGTCCAGTAATTATGGCGTGAATGAAAAACCGCCGACAAACTCCAACGCGCTTAAACTGATTGATTACTTCTGCTTTGACAAAATAATCCATATGGTTATACACTTTTAAAAACTAGAAAGATCTGGTCTGTGGTTTATTTTATCATCAAATATTGAAATCGGTTATATCTTCCGTTCGAAAAAAAAAAAAAAACCATTTAACCAGTGGCCTGTCCCTCTCCATTATTTTTTTATCCAATCACGTTTCCGACGAGAAAAATTCCGAACCCCACCATCCACCAGGAACAATATAAATTCGTTGGACGTGGAATGAACCAATCATCAGAAAATTGTATTAGTTTCCACACCTTGTTATAGAAACTAATTCTGTATTCTGACTAATACGGATTATAAACCGGTGAGAATGATTGGTGTTCACTTATTTGACCATTCAGTAACCTTTCAGATCTAATATGTGATCTCGCTCTTACCAAAGGACAAGCGGAATTACTCGACTTCGGACTCAATGAATGAATCATTTTAGCGCCCAATACTCCGAAATTCTAAATTTCGTCATAGACACCAGAGAACGTTGTTCAATACTTTTAGATGGATGATGACATTTCTAATGCCAAGATGTAAACGGTCAAATGGGTTCACCTCGGTTGATGATCACCATATTCCATCGAAGTGGCGACCTTTTCATCGACCTTCTTCCTAAGAATAGTATAAAAAAAGCCGTGTTATATGCATAACGGAAATTTTATTTTCATCATAATTCCAGTACGCCCTTACGCTGTTTAATAAATGAAAGAAACCTTTATGACAATATGGATATATCATTTTGGCAAAATTAGAAGTACAAGTGACCTAACAAAATGGCGGATTTTAGTGGTAGACCAAAAGGTCATTTCGCTTTTCTCACGAAAGGCATTGGCAGACTGGGCTATACGAATTTTTGGTTGCTCCCTATGTGAATGTGACAGCTTGCAACAGACAGGAACATTATGCAAGAAAGGCTTGTGGCCTATCAGGGATCGTAATGCAGCTCGGGCATAAAAATGTAATACATGAGCCATTAGTCTTAACAAAGTGACAGCAATCATTTTACCACACCGATACATAAAAGTTGGGGCTCATGAAGAATTTCGTAAAAGCGTTAGATAAAACGAGCAAAGCTTTCACTTATCTTCGAGAAAAGTTTCCGCAAGTTAGCGATGCAAAGATAAAGGAAGGTATCTTTGTAGGACCTCAGATTAGGAAAGTTATTGCAGACAAACAATTCGAGAACTTGTTACATGGTAGTGAACTTCGCGCATGGATGGCATCAAATCGATCGTCGATAACTTTCTGGGAAATCACAAATCTGTCGACTATGTGCATATTGTTAAGCAGTGCATAGATGCATACAGAATTATGGGCTGTAACATGTCCCTCAAAATCCATTTGCTCGAATTCGCATCTTGACGTTTTTTCCCGTGACAACTTTGGCGAAGTCAGCGATGAAAACGGAGAACGATTCCCTCCACATATCGCCGTAATGGAGTCACGTTATCAAGGACGGTGGAGTGTGACCATGCTTTCCTGATTATTGTTGATGGATGCTTCAATCGTGATGTACCACATGCCATTCACCGACGAAAGTCGACTGCAAAGAAATTCAACAAGCTACATAACTGTTATACTTCTTGTACATAAGAATGATGTTGTAATACTGTATGCGTTGTTAAAAAACTTCAATTGCGTATTTCTAGAGATCCCGACCTGATAGAGAAAAACGGTTTGCTGATTTAAAAAACAGCGCACTTAGAAACTTTGGACCCTAGAAAAAACATCGAAATTGTTAGAGAAAGAAAATATATAAATAAAATTTTTTTGTTAGGCCTGCTGCTTATATAACTCCGCCTATCATTTGTTTGAAACGGGCATTTCAAACGTAGACGACTTATATCACGGCCATGGACGTATGAGTAGGTAATCATATGACGTATTTGAAACCCAGCGCAGTTACATGAACACATTGCAGCGTTCATATCCCAATTCACAGTTCGCTGAGGCCGAGGACCTGTCGCACCTATGGCCGTTAGACCTGGAGCGCAATGCATGTTGATTCTGATAAAAAAAATTACAGTTAATGGTGAAATTTGTTCGTCACTATAGAACGTGGCGAATGATCTATACCGAGTATAATTTAACAACGCTCCTGTAAGCAATGTGTTAATTTTGCTGGGGGAGGTTATAGATGTTATTACCCAGCAAGAAAGATAGTTTTGTCTGTGTCAACTGTGTGAGGTCAAAGCACATGTAGGTCCCTCTGACGCTATAAAAAGATGATGATGATAATGATATATATTATCAGGGAAATCCCTAACGCTAACCTCCCAGAATCTCACACAGTCCGTATTTTGGGATTCTAGTGGCTTGGTGTATGATGTCTCTAGTGTCTAGGGGGTGAAATGAAAATGATGGTACCATCAACACAATACACTTTAACTAACTATAAGGACATTGAATATGGGACTGTGTGTTCAAGTTTTCTTTAAAATTTGGGATTGTTCTTTTTCTTTGTTTAAAAATTTAATCTGCCCTGTGACCCGCCATCTCTTATTTGGACAGGTTTTGGAAAACTGAGGATTATATATTTACATATACTGCTTTAAGTAAAAGTATGGACTCTTGGTCCTATGTAATATAATTCGTTATTATTGAGCGAGTTCCTGTTAGGTGTATTCACAGACTTAAATACTTCTTATAGTTGCTAGTGATAGTCATTTGGTATTATGAGGATGGCTTTTCGTTTTCATCAATGCCCCATATAATTCAGTTTTATTTTGATAAGAACAAGAGTTTATTCGGAGATGAAGTGCTCAGATAGTCCCAGCTGTCTTAACGTGTCACCTGGGATCTGGATATGACGACTATAAGTCAGTATAGATCAGCAACACACAACACACAAAACTCCTTCACGGCTATCTGTTGACAGCATACAGCATAAACTTTATAATGGAGACTTTTCTTTTCTCACTCACTCATCATGTTTCCTGTCACCGTCACCCGATGATAACAAGAAATAAAAAACCTGTAATAAAAAGATACTCTGGCCTTTTCATGTCTGTTCACAACTTCTATACTTCCCTATGTATAAATGATGGTATGGGGTCAGCCTCCGTGTGCATATTCATGTGGCATCAGCCCCTAATTTTATGACTCACACCTTTCTGTGACCCACATCTCTGGTCTCTATGGCAGATAATACGCCACCTTTAACTTTTTACATTGTTTGCTTCAATCCAATAACGTGGAGTAAACTACATCTCCTTTATATTATTTTTTCTTTTCTTTTCTAAATTATAAAACGCTCTAGGCATGTTGAAGAGTGTTCATAGGAACACTGAGGTCTTATTAACACTTCTTCCAATACAAATAATTATTAATATAAAATCATAATAATATGCAACAGCAGTCAAATACAGTTTCAATGTGAGGACTCGCAATAATGTTTTGCTCCCGGCATGTCCTTCACTTTTCCACAGCAGTATCTAACTTTTTTTCAGTTTTAATCAAGATTGTAAATACATAAAGCATTCTTACCACAAATTCAAAGAAATAAATGTCACTAATAACGTTGACTGGCAAAGAATATGGCCTCAGTTTTGCTCTGCCCGTCAGATAGTGAATTTAGTAGTTAAATTTTACAATTTATCACATCTGCTCTCAACGTAGTTGTTTGCATAAAATTTTCTAGTCAAACGGCCATGAGGACCACTATGCCTCTTGCCCTAATATCTATTAGTGCCGACCATGAAAGCAGGCACTATTAAATCTTTTTTTGAAATTTAGTTTGTAAGAAAAACAAAAAAAAAAAAAAACCAAAACTCCGAAAACAAACTTGTGTCCCCCCCTGCCTTGTAATCCATTGGTTAGTCCTGCGTTAGTTAGGCCAAAATAGAAAAAAGATGTTTAGTTTTAGTTAACCTTTTTCCTATCTCCCCCTTTTTACTCTATACTCTTATACCAACCAATAGGATTTGAATTACTCCCATGCCTCTTTTTTAAACTTAACGTCCCCCAATAAACGTTATGTGTAACGAGCATTAACAACAGTCCTGTCGCTTCCAGCGTTTTCTTAACATCTTAGTATTATCTCAATAACTTGCTAATACTTGGACTATCAATATTTTTAAAAACATATTTTTGCTCCGGGGACACTAAGCTATCCTACTATATGATTTTTATGGTCATGGGTCTAAATTTCCTTATGGTTTAGATTTTCAGTTTTTGGCACTGTCCATCGTCCCAAATATAACTTTAACACAAGTCGGCCATCTTCCCCCCCCCCCCACCCCCCCCGTTCTCTATCATTTCTTTCATTATTCAGGTAAACCAACTAGTTTGAGTGACGTCAGAATTTACAGCCTAGGAGGAAATGGAAAACATGTCTGTGTGCCTGCTTTCAGCGAGGGGTCTCTGCCTGGCTTTGCCCACAGCGTGTATATATTAAAGAGACCGCGTGCAAGAGCGAAGAGGGTTTTTCATAAATACTTTGGTAGTTGATTGGCGTTAATTATTACAATCGTCCTCGTTAAAATTACTCACTAGAGAAATGTCCATTACCGAATTATTTACAAATTTTAGTGTTAAAGTTAAACATATTATGTTTAATGTCAAACGCCAGTGGGGTATGGGGGGTATAACTCGAAGTTTCTGGCTATTCGCTTAATTATAAGCTTTTCAGCCCCCGTTTTCGCCTGCAGCAGATCGGACGAGGATGTTAAAATGTTCTATTGTACGTTTTCTGAAACCGTAAACTAATGCAGTTGTTATTAGATTTTTACGGCGGGTCCATTTTTTAAGTCATTTCACACTGCACAAAAAGGCAAGCGCTCTACTGGCGTTGAAGATGAAAATAGTCAGACACCTGAAGGGCTTAGGGTGTAATTTTATTATTTTAGGACTATAAATATTACTGAAATAAGCGATTATCTCACAGATTTCGCTACACGTCTCTTAGGTCGGACTGATAGACCACATGTACTCAAGGAATGTGGGTGAAATAACATGAAAATGAATAAAGAGACCACCCCCCCCCATCCTGACAATCACCCCACCTCGAAAAAAATTGAAAAATCCATTCAGTGCCATTTCCACCATTTATTTTATTCTGTTGTCATGAGTTAACACATTGATTGGATGAATTAATTGAAAATCCAACATTAAACGTCGAAATATTTTTTTAACCTTTGCACGCGGGGCGATGTTAAGCTCGTAGTATTGATTTAGTACAGAGGTCGTTTGACCGAGCAGCCCTTATATGGCAGTTGCTCAATTTGACCGTGTTTATTTCTTGCACATACCCATATGTCACTAGCTCTTGTAGAATAAAAATTTGTTTTGACAAGACTTTTAGACCTTCTTGGATAAGGTATTCCCACGAAATGTCACTAAGTAGACCATTTTAAAAAAAGCGAAAAATTTAATACATATACTGACTTGCATAAAGAGTTTGATATCCTCTCTTGCGGTAAGGTGGACTCACCGGACAAGAGTAGGCCAATAATTTGGCCAAACATTCTCAAGTCAGAAAACAAAATCATTCTATTACTCCAAAGAGCATTGAGAATTTTAATTGGGATTATATATTTAACAACTTACAGATCACTCTAAGGTACCATGAGTTGTAGAATATCATAATGTTATGAAGGGGTTACATGAAACCTGAAATTATTTCAAGCGTTCCTGCAGGATAGAAGGTTGAGAATGACTAGTCTCCCCCTCCCCACCCTCAATTATATGTTTTCTTCGCCTAATATTCTCCAGATATCCATTAATATATAAATATTATATTATAACTATATATATTATATATTACTATATATCAAATATATATATATATATATATATATATATATATATATATATATATATATATATATATATTATAATAATATTTCTATATATATATACCACACACCCTGCATACTTCTCTGAGTATTCCTTTTCTAATTCTATCCATCCTTTTTCCCCTTCTCAATCCGCTTTCTTTGTTTCTTACACCTTTCTCACACATTATTTTGTCTCCTCTTCTCACAGATGCAATTTCTCCTTCCAGTTGTCCCCCTCTTATTACTTTTTGCCCTAACTCCTTGTTCCCTATTTCTTTTCTGTCACCTACCTGTATTATACTCCTTTGTAATACTTTCCTATTTTCTTTGTTTTTCAAGTTTGACTGGTCTAAGCCGTCCGCCGGAACAACAATTATGCTTTGTTATGATAATAACTCCCCACGTTGTTAATTCTTACGCTTTCCCTGTACCCACGAATCGATCCTTGCTTAATGTTCCTACAGATCTTCAGACCGTGGGAAGGCGAGACCGTGTTTTTGGCACGACAATCAATTACAGGATAAAGTTCATTATTTGGCAATTCCAACGCAAAAGCGCATTTTACAAGAGTAATATAGAGTGTGTGGGGTCCGTCATTGTTGGGAACCCAACAAATTAAATGTACCATGTTGCGAGGAATTAAACAACTAACGTTAACAAAGTTAGAATGTATTTTGTCAGTTACTTTTTAAGCTAGGTCAGTATACTCCAAAGTCCCAGCGGGACCGTTTACAAGGTGAAGCCAGTTGGTCACGTATTATTTAATTTTCTATGTGTAAATAGAGAGGAAAGGCCCTGTGTGTTACAGGGGGAGACTACTGACGTACTGCGCCCTCAAGAAATGGTGTCAAGAGATAAGACTAATATTAGTTTGTGACGTGTTTGAACTGACTCCATCATTTTAACATGTCTATATTGCTGACAGAAAAACTATCATTGTAGGGATACATGCAATGGTTTTTTTTTTGGTGCTGGCTAATCCTGCAAGGGGACTAGTTAGTCGCTGTGGCCTTATATTCTATAAGGAACACAAAGGTTTATAAAGAATTAATGATGAATGTTGATGGGGTGGAACAGAGGGTATTAGTCATTTCTTCGTGTTCATTGCCGTATATAGTATGGAAAGAATTGCCAATCCCCCCTCCTTTTGCAGTAGTGGTCTTAACAGTGGACCAAAACTAAACCAAGAGAAAGCGGTAATATTAATAATTTTGGGTTTTGGCTTTTAAACTGATGAACCACTACTGGCAAAAGGAGGGGGATGGCAATCTTCGGAATAACGGAAAAGATTGAAGAACACAAAGAGGTCTGTCCCACCCCATCAACATCATCATTATTCACCTTTGTGTTACCTTAACCAAGAATATGTGGGCCACAGTGGCTATGGTGCTACTAGAAATTCCTCCTTGCAGGAAGCCTGCAACCACAAGCCAATCCTGTATCCATACAATGATAGTTTCCTGTAAGAATATGCGTTAAATGACTGTAGGTCGTCAAACACGCGCACAAACTAAAATATAGTCTTCTATTTGAACGTTTCTTGAGGGCGATCAGTTCCGAATTAGTCTCCCCAGGTAAACAACACAGGGCCTTTCCACATCCCCCATTTATTACACCATAGAAAAATTAACGTCACCAAAAGCATGCGGATCACCTTGTTGCCGGGGTCCACGCTGGATGAATACTGACTTCAGCTAATTAAACAACTGACAAAAGTCATTCTAACTTTGTTTTAACATTTGGTGTTTTGTTTGCCAATTTCCTCCGCAACTTGGACATTTAAATTTGTTGGGTTCCCAACAGCGGACTCAATTATTACGCTTGTAATTGGCGCTATGCGTGGAATTGAGTAATGACTTTATCCTGTAATTGATTGCTGTGCCAAAAACACGGTCTCGCCCTTCCACGGTCTGAAGATCAGGGAACATTAAGCAAGGAAGATTCGTGACAAGGGAACGTAAGAAAAAAACGTGCGGAGTTATTATGTTAACAGACGGCATAATTTGTTGTTCCGGCGGACGGCTTGGACCAGTCAAAACTTGAAAAACAAAGAAAATAGAAAAGTATTACACAAAGGGAGCATACTACAGGGCAGGTGACAGGAAAAGAAATAGGCAACAAGGAGTTAGGGCAAAAAAGTAAATAATAGACTACTTGAAGTGAGAAATGAATCTGTGAGAATAGGAGACAAAAAAATCCCACCACCCCTGTGAGAAGAGTAAGAAACAAGTTTTAGCGCCCCACAAGCGCATCATTGAGAAGGCCAAAAGGATGGATAGAATTAGAAAAGGAATACTCAAGCAGTAAGCAGCGATGTGTGTATATATATATTATATAATATATTATTAATATAAATATATATATATTATATATATATATAATATAATACTATATATATTATAATTAATATATTTTATATATATATATATATATATATATATATATATATATATATTATATATATTATGGAGATCTGCAAAATATTAGAGAGAAACTTTAATTAGAGCATGTCCTTTCTCAACCTTCTATTATCCCTGAAGGAACGCTTGAAATAATTTTCAGGTTTCAGGTAACCCCGCATCAACCAAATTATTATATCTACAACTCATGAATTAGACTTAGAGTGATCAGTAAGTTGTAAATATAATAATCCAATTAAAATTCTCAATGCTCTTTGGAGTAGAGAATGATTTTGTTTTCTGTGGATATGTTTGTTTTGGCCAACTTATTAGCCTACTCTTGTCGCGTGACTCCACCTTACCGCAAGAGATATCAACTCTTAAGCAAGTCAGTAATGTAGTAAATTTTTCGCTTTTTTAAAATGTCCTACTTGAATTTTGTTTAAACCTTAGCCAAGTAGGTCTAAAAGTCTTGTCACAAATTTTTATTCTGCAAGATGCTGGTGAAATATGGTATGTGTAAGAATAAACACAGTCATATTGCGCACTGCCATAGAGGGGCTGCTCGGTCAACGCCCACCACTGGGAGCACTAACATCGCCCGGCGTGCGAAGTTAAAAAAAAAAATCGACGTTTAATTTTTTTCAATTACTATCATCCAACAATGTGTTAACACAGACACATGTATAACAAATACTGGAATAACGATTTTTTTTTCGAGGTGGGGGGAGGGGTGTGTGTGTGTGTGTCTTTATTCATTTCAGTTCACCACATTCTTGATACATGTGGTCTTACATCTATGAGCGTGTAGCGAAATCTGTGAGATAATCGCTTATTTCAGTAAGATTTTAGTCCTAAAATAATAAATACACCAGCCCTCAGGTGTCTGACTATTTGCGTCTTCAACGCCAGTAGAGCGCTGCCTTTTGTGCAGTGGAAATGCTTAAAAAAAAAAAATGACCCGCCGTAAAAATCTAAACACGCATTAGTTTCGGTCTAGAAACGTACAATAAACATTTTAACATCTCGCCGATCTGCTGCCCGAAACGGGGAAAAAGCTTATAATTAACGAATTGCCAGAACTGTGAGACCAAACTGGCGTTTGAATTAACATAATATGTTAACTTTAACACTAAAATTTGTAATAATTCGGACATTTCTCAGTAGTAAGAACGAGACGATTGTAATAATTAACGCCAACACTACCAAAGTTTTGAAAAACCCTCTTCGCTCTGCACGCGGTCTCTTTAATATATACACGCTGTGGGCAAAGCCAGCAGAGACAAACACACAGACAGTTTTCCATTTCCTCCTAGCGGTAAAATTCTGACGTCACTCAAACTAGTTGGTTTACCTGAATAATGAAAGAAATGATAGAGACAGGGGGGGGGGGGGGGGGGGGGGGGGGGGGGGGAAGATGGCCGACTTGTGTAAAAGTTATATTTGACGATGGACAGTGCCAAAACTGAAAATCTAAACCATAAGGAAATTGACCATAAAAATCATATAGTAGGATAGCTTAGTGTCCCCGGAGCAAAAATATGTTTTTAAAAATATGATAGTCCAAGTATTAGCCAAGTTATTGAGATAATACTAGATGTCTAAGAACGCTTGGACGGACAGACTGTTGTTCTTGCTCGTTACACATAACGTTATTGGGGACGTAAGTTTAAAAAAGAGGCATGGGAGTAATTCAAATCCTATTGGTTGGTATAAGAGTATAGGAGTAAAAAGGGGGAGATAGGAAAAAGGTTAACTAAAACTAAACATCTTTTTCTATTGGCATAACTAACGCAGACTAACCAATGGATTACAAGGCACATAGTTTGTTTGGAGTTTTTGTTTTTTCAAACTAAATTCAAAAAAAGATTTAATAGTGCCTGCTTTCATTGGTCGGCTCTAATAGATATTGGCAAGAGGCATAGTGGTCTCATGGCCGTTTGACTAGAAAATTTTATGCAAACAACTACGTTGAGAGCAGATGTGATAATTGTAAAATTAACTACTAAATTCACTATCTGGACGGGGCAGAGCAAAACTGAGGCCATATTCTTTGCCAGTCAACGTTATTTGTGACATATTTCTTTGAATTTGTGGTAAGAATGCTTTATGTATTTACAATCTTGATTAAAACTGAAAAAGTTAGATACTGCTGTGGAAAAGTGAAGGACATGCCGGGAGCAAACATTATTGAGTCCTCACATTGAACTGTATTTGACTGTTGCATATTATTATGATTTTATATTAATAATTTTGTATTGGAAGATGTTAATAAGCCTCAGTGTTCCATGAACACTCTTCAACATGCCTAGAGCGTTTATAATTTAGAAAAGAAAAGAAAAATAATATAAAAGGAGATGTAGTTACTCCACGTTATTGGATTGAAGCAAACTATGTAAAAGTAAAGTGGCGTATCTGCCATAGAGACCTGAGATGTGGTCACAGAAAGGTGTGAGTCATAAATTAGGGGCTGATGCACATGAATGCACACGAGGCTGACCCCATACCATCATGTATACATAGGGATAAGAAGTTGTGAACAGATATGAAAAGGCCAGGGTGTCTTTTTATTACAGGGTTTTTATTTCCTGTTACCATCCGGTGACGGTGACAGGAAACCTGATGAGTGAGTGAGAAAAGAAAAGTCTCCATTATAAAGTTTATGCTGTCATCAGATAGCCTGAAGGAGTTTGTGTGTGTGTGCTGATCTATACTGACTTATGATCGTCATATCCAGAATCCCAGGTGACACGTTAACAGCTGGGACATCTGACACTTCATCCGAATAAACTTGTTCTTATCAAAATAAAACTGAATTATATGGGGCATGATGAAAACAACAGCTCCTCATAACCAATGACTATCACTAGCAACTATTAAAGTTTTAGTCTGTGAATACACCTACAGGAACTCTATAATAACAATTTATTCATAGGACCAAGAGTCCATACTTTTACTTAAAGCAGTATATGTAAATATATTTCCTCATTTTCCAAGACCTGTCCAAAAGAGATGGCGGGACAGGCAGATTAAATTTTACAAAGAAAAAACATTCCAATTTTAAAGAAAACTTGAACCACAGTCTTATTCATTGTCTTATAGTGAGTTAAAGTGTATTGTGTTGATGTACCATCATTTTCATTTCACCCCTAGACACTAGAGACATCATACACCAGCCACTAGAATCAAAATACGGACTGTGTGAGATCTAGGGAGGTAGCGTTAGGTTCCCTGATAATATATATCATTATCATCATCATCTTTTTTAGAGTCAGGGACCTACATGTGCTTGACCTCACACAGTTGACACAGACAAAACTATCTTTCTTGTTGGGTATAACATCTTAACCTCCCCAGCAAATTACACTTGCTACAGAGCGTTGTAAATAATACTCGTATAGATCTTTCACGTTCTATAGTGACGAACAAATTTCACCATTACTGTAATTTTTTTTATCAGAATCAACATCATTGCGCTCCAGGCTAACCCATAGGTGCTCAGTCTCCCTCAGCGAATGTGGAAGGGTATGAATGCTAATTGGTTCTTGTAACGCGCTGGTTGCATATACGTCAGATGCTTCCTCTCATACGTCCATGCCTGATAGTCTTACGTTTGATGCCAGTTCAACAATGATAGGCGAGTTATATAACACTGGCTAACAAAAAAATTTTTTTTATTTTCTTTCTCTAACATTTCTATGTTTTTCTGGTCAATTTTAATGCGCTGTTTTTAAATCTGCAAACCGTTTTTCTCTATCAGGTCGGGATCTCTAGAAATACGCAATTGAAGGTTTTTAACAACGAATACAGTATTACAACATCATTTGTACAAGAAGTATAACAGTTATGTAGGCTTGAATTTCTTTGCAGTCGACTTTCGTCGGTGAATGGCATGTGGTACATCACGATGAAGCATCCAACAATAATCAGGAAGCATGGTCACACTCCACCGTCCTTGATAACGTGACTCCATTACGGCGATATCTTGATGGAATCGTTCTCCATGTTCATCGCTGACTTCGCCAAGGTTGTCAGGGAAAAAGTCAAGATGCGAATCGAGCAAATGGATTTTGAGGGACATGTTACAGCCCATAATTCTGTATGCATCTATGCACTGCTTAACAATATGCACACAGTCGACAGATTTGTGATTTCCCAGAAAGTTATCGACGATCGATTTGAATGCCATCCATGCGCGAAGTTCACTACCATGTAACAAGTTCTCGAATTGTTTGTCTGCAATAACTTTCCTAGTCTGAGGTCCTACAAAGATACCTTCCTTTATCTTTGCATCGCTAACTTGCGGAAAATTTTCTCGAAGATAAGTGAAAGCTTTGCTCGTTTTATCTAACTCTTTTACGAAATTCTTCATGAGCCCCAACTTTTATGTATCGGTGGTAAAATGATGCTGTCTTTGTTAACTAATGGCTCATGTATTACATTTTTATGCCCGAGCTGCATACGATCCCTGATAGGCCACACCTTTCTTGCATAATGTTCCTGTCTGTTGCAGCTGTCACATTCACATAGGAAGCAACAAAATTTAGTATACCCAGTCTGCATGCCCGTGAGAAAAGCAATGACCTTTAGGTCTCCACAAATCCGCCATTTGTAGTCATTGTACTTTATTTTTGCCAAATGTATAGCCATATTGTCATAAGTTTCTTTCATATGAACAGAGTAGGCGACTGGAATTGATGAAAATAAATTTCCGTTATGCAATAACACGGCTTTTAGACTAGTCTTGGAAGAGTCGATGAAAAGTCGCCATTCGTTGACTATGTGCTCATCACCGAGGTGAACCATTAGACCGTTTACATCTTTGCAATAGCAAATGTCATCATCCATCTCAAAGTATTGAACAAGTTCTCTGTGTCTATGACGAAATTTAGATTTCGGAGTATTGGGCGCTAAAAGATTCCATTCTTTGAGTCGCGAATCGAGTAATTCCGCTTGTCCTTTGGTAAGAGCGAGATCACATATTAGATCTGAAAGTTCTGAATGGTCAATAAGTGAACACCATCATTCACCGGTATATAATCCGAGTCAGAATTAGTTTCTAAAGCAGGTAAACTATCAATTTCTGATGGTTCATTCACGTCCAACGGATATTGTCCTGTGGAACTGGGATCAGACACGTGATTGGATCATGAGGCACTGGTTTCGAAACCGATTCAATATTTGGATAAACCACAGACTTTCTAGTTTTAAAAGTGAAACCATGGATATTTGTCAAGCAGAAGTAACAATCAGTAGCGTGATTTGTCGGTTCACGCCATATTACTGGCACTCCAAAAGGCGTCGACTTATGCTTCGGCGATTTTCGTAACCAACCTGCCAATGTATTTGCACAAGTCGAACAAACTGCATTTGGCTTCCAAGATATATTTGCATCATCAACTTTCGAATTAAAATAAAGTTCATATGCTTTCTTTAGTAATGGTGTAAAGTTTTTCTGGTGAACACGATCGGTAAAATATCCGCACATGTAACAGAACAGATCAGCCGAATTTCTACAACTTCTAGAAGCCATATTTTGCTCAGAATTATTTCAAAATACAGTAACTATTTGAAAAATAGCGTAACATATGTCATGCATCTTTTAGCAGTATAAAAAGTAGAATTATTTTGCATTTTATTAATTTTTACTTACTTACTTACTTAGTCGTTCCCCTTCTACCGTGAGGTGTAGAGGTTTGGAAGAGAGAGCGCCAGACCATTCTATCAGCTGTCTTCTTCCTGGCCGGTTCCATTCTAGTCCTCGGTCCTTCAAAGATTGTCTAATGTTGTCCTCCCAGCGGACTCTGGGTCGTCCTGGAGGTCTGGATCCCTGGCTCTTTGTTTCCCATGCTTGTCGTGGTAGCCGATCTTCTCCCATTCTGCAGACATGGCCAAACCATCTTAGTTGCGACTGTTCTATTTGGGTCTGCAGCGGATGGGATTTTAGGCCTTGACGGATCGTCTGGTTGCGGACCATGTCTCTTCTTGTTACTTCAACCACTTTCCTCAGATACCTCATTTCTGAGGTTTGGATCTGGCTTTTGTGGGTTGTAGTCATTGCCCACGACTCGCATCCATATGTCAAGACTGGGACATAGGTGGAGCGGTATACAGCCATCTTCGTTTTTTTACCAACCTCTTTCTTGCTGAGGAATCCACGATTTATGGCCTGAAAAAGTCTCCCAGCCGCTGCTTTTCGAGTGGCCAACTCTTCTGTGATGCCTCCCTTTCGGTCTATAATAGCTCCGAGATATTTAAAGTGGTCGACCTGCTCCAGGACCTGTTCTCCAAACTTAATCTGATGTTTTCTTTCTTCTCGTGATATCACCATGGATTTTGTTTTAGAGCTGCTTATGACCATCCCTCTCTTCTCCAGCTCTTCCTTCCAGACTTGCAGGGTGGATTGGAGATGTGCCTCTGATTTAGCAATCAGGGCAACATCATCAGCAAATGCCAGCTCCGTAATATAGACCTGTCTCATCTTCCAGTACCCCACTGAATACTTTCTTGTTCTCTCCTTACATGCCTTGATGACATCGTCCATAAGGAGTATGAAGAGGTAAGGTGATAGGATATCACCTTGTCTTACACCAGTGGTGGTCCTGATCTCTTCTGACTTATGGTTTGCTGTCCTCACATAATTTCTGCAAGACTTGTAGAAGCTCTGTATAGCATGAATCAGAGGTGCTGGAATGTTCTTCCTGGCCAAACAGTCCAGGGGACCCTGTCAAACGCCTTTTCCAGATCTATGAAACAAAGATGGATCTCACTCTTATACTCAAGGGCCTTTTCACTCAGCTGGTCTGAGTGTGAAGATTAGGTCTTGAGTACTTCGGTTTGCTCGGAATCCGCACTGGACCTCATCCAAATGTGGCTCAGCTAGGCGTCGGAGTCTCTGCTCTAGGATTCTAGAGTAGATTTTACCAGGGACACTGAGAAGGGATATGCCTCTATGGTTTCCACATTGTCGATTGTCACCCTTTTTGAAAATTGGTGTTATGATGGCAATCTCCCAATCCTTTGGTATGGTCTTGTTGCACCATGCTGCCTGTAGGACCTTTAAGAGTAATAGGTCGCCTGATGCTCCCATGTACTTAACCATTTCTGGTGTTATACCATCCTGCCCTGCTGCTTTGCCCATCTTGATTTTCTCTTGTGCTGCCCTCAGTTCTTCCATCTTTATGTCATCTTCACCATCATTGGTTTTCTCTTCTGTGCTAGTGGTTATCATTTCTGATGCTTCACCATGCTCACCATCCAGGAGTTCTGAGAAATATTCTTTCCATCTTTCCATTACTTTCTTCGGGGCAGTAAGCAATTTGCCTTGCTTGTCCTTTATAAATTTGAGAGGGCATTGTTTTTCCTTCCTCATGTTTTATTAATTTTTAATAAGTTATATAGTAAAAATGAAACGGAGCAAATAACGGTTTCCCAAAAATATATTTCTTCACAAATATCTTAAGAACCCGATGTGATAGAGATAAACGGATTTCAGATTTGAAATCAGCGCAAGAAACTGACCTAAGAACACTTATTCTTATATAAGAAAGAAAAATGTTGTTTGTCAGTGTAATTAAACTTGGGCATGGATTATGGGGTAGTACCCAACGATTACAGCAGTTGTGTTGTGGCTGCTGGCGAAGATATTAGTAGTTCTTTTTAGGGCTTAGTATATATCCAACACAGCACTTTATTTTTTGTTCTCTTTCTATTTCTCTCTGTTTCTCTGTCTGTCTGTCTGTCTGTCTGTCTGTCTGTCTGTCTGTCTGTCTGTCTGTCTGTCTGTCTCTCTCTCTCTCTCTCTCTCTCTCTCTCTCTCAAATAAATATTAGTAAAACAAAATGTATGTTAATATCAACCAGACAAAAACTACAAAACTTGCAGAAAACAACACTTCAGCTCTTCATTGGAACATCACTAATTGAAAACGTGAATGAACACAGAACTCTAGGTATCACTGTTGACCAACACCTAAGTTGGAACTCACATGTACATGCACTCACAAAGCTAACAGCACAAAAAGTTTACCTATTAGCCAAAATTAAACATTTCCTGGATGAAGAGGCAAGGAAAATGTTCTACATATCTCATAGCATACAAACGCATTGTTTTCCATATACAAAACCCACTATATTGTTCCACAATCTGGGGATGGTTGTTTTGTCTTCAACACCAAAAAGGCTCCACTGCTTCAAAAACGCGCAATGCGCCTTGTTGCTGATAAACACCAATCACATTGTATAGATTTATATATAATTATCTTCAAAATTATTACCCCTCTAGAAGCGCTTCCTCTTTAACAAAGGGAAATTTATTCACAAAATCCTGTCACAGAATGCTCCAAAGTATCTTTGGCCGCTTTTAAAATACAATGACAGACGTAGTCAGCGCTTAAATAAATTACAGGTACCCAAGCCCAGGCTTGACCTATTTAAAACTAGTTTGGCTTACTCAGCTGCTCATCTTTGGAACAATCTTCCCAATGACCTGAAAAACACGCACAGTCCTTACTCATACAATCGTATACTGTTCAAATACTTTATGAGTGCTGATTATATGCCACCCTAACTGATTGTGTTGTACTTTTATCTAATATACTGTATGGAGGCTCTGATGATCTAGTTTTCATTACAATATACTTATTCTTAATATTATATTCTTAATAATTTATATTCTTAATTTTATGATCAGGTACTGTTAATGTATGCTGTTATACTTCCTTGTAATGTTGCACTGCCCTTAAATTAATACTTTCAGTACGCTGGAGAATGTTAACAGTAATAAAAGATGGGCAAGAGGATGGAAGAATGCAAGAGGGGACTGTGTCCGATTTTCAACCCTTGGCAAATTAATTGCTTTCATATATGTCTATCTAACTATCGATCTTGTCTGATTCTGGTCTTGAGTTTGGGACGCAAAGACAGCGAGGAAAGTAACTGTTTACCCACCTCATCTTGATGAACCTTAAGAAAAAAAAAAAAAAAAAAAAAAAGTCCCTGAGTCATTCAGTTGAACACCGTATGAACATTTTACAAGTTCTCATAACATACCTCTGAATATGTCTCAAATCACTAATTTACAGTACGAAGAATTCGACTCTTATGTCTTTTTGTTATTGTTTTTTGTTGTTGTGTTTTTTTTTTTAATTTTTTTTTTTTTAATTTTTTTTTTTAATTTTATTTAATTTTATTTTTTTGTTATTTATTTATTTATTTTTTTTTTCTTCAAATTCTTCATTATTATTAATTTTTTTTTTTTTTGGTTTTTTTTATTATTTTAATTTTATTTTAAAAACACTTTAATTATGATGATTATTGCAAATGTAATATTACTTTTATAATGATAAATGCCTTAATAATGCTTAAAGTAAATGTGAGGATGAAAGGATATTAGTATACATGATGAGAGAGAGAGGAAGGGCAGAATGTCAGACGGGCCTGCGTGACCAATTCTTAACCCTTTGAAAATAAAGTTCGTTCGTTCGTTCGTTCGTTCTCTCTCTCTTTTTAAAAACTGGCAACTGCGCTCACATATAACAAAAGGACTTCGAACTAGCTTGACAGCTACATTATTCGCCACAAAATGGTGAACACTTCAAAGAAATTACATACCCAAAGGTAATCAACTTCACGTTTTGCAACTTTAATAATAATAATCATAATAGCTCTAGCTGTAATATTTAAGACCTTGTACTTAAGAAGCGTAGTATCAGGTCGTCTGTGATGAGACAATTAAAGAAAAGAACTACTGCTCCGTCAAGCATGTCGTACAAGGCGACTAATATGAGATTGGTGCAGGCAACCTCATCATGTCAAACAAACTGCTGCCGAACCACTGATACAAATGTATGCGAAAGGATAAATGATGATACATTTCCCTCACTCACTAAAAACACGCGATTTTCGTCTACTTCAAGATGATAACAACAACGACGAAGAAGATGAAGAAGGCGGATACTGTTATTGTTAATCAGAATCGACCTCCGGGCAAACCCATAGGTGCTCAGTCTCCCTCTGCAAATGTCAAAGAGTATGAATGCTAATTGTACCTGTAGCATGCTGGTTGGGCATACGACGGATGCATCCTCTCTCACTTTCGTCTCTGCCAGTACCACGTTTGATGCCAAACTACAACAGTCTCAGCCTTGTTGATTCATCCATTGCAGTATCATTATCCAGCGGCGATCATTAATTGCACTTAGTATCTCTCCCTTATCCGTGTCCAGTGTCCCCACTATGGGGGCTCTCGAGGCCAGTCTGTCAGCTCTCTCATTGCCACGTACCCCTGCATGACCAGGACAGTAGATCCACACCAGTTCTTGAAGACTTGAGGATTCTATTGATGTTTTCCATTCCTGCCGCAGCTATCAGTTCTGAACTTTCCGAAGCATGGCTTGAGAGTCTGACAATCAGGGGCGTATCCTGGTAATGCGAGCTAGGCGTGCTGCTACTTAAAATGAATATGTACGCCTACTATTTAACCCCTTCCCCTCTTAATTTAAAAACCAACTACAGTAGAACTCCATTTATCCGAACCCCATGGGACCGAGCATCGTTCGGATAATCAAATGTTCGGATAATTGGATTACATAATGTATCGAGTACATGTACACATATTTCTAAAAATAATTAACCATCACAAGGAAATTACACTATAAAACATATTTACTTGTACTGTAATAATAATACCCACACTGTATTAGATCACTGTATCACCAAAATCTTTCATTACATTTTGCAGTGCATGTACTACTTGTATTAATTATTTTTTTTTTAAGAAAGAGAAATGTTTTCAAAATAACATTACAAACGATTCAAAACCAGGCGCAACTTACGTATACATGTACTTGCACAGATGTAGCCCACTATTTAACATAATGAGGAATCCTCTTTTGCACCAAACTGGATAGTCTCCTTTTGGCTGCTAAGTCCCGCATTCTCTTCAACAGCAGAAGCTGTATAGGACAGCTGTCATCTTCTTGCTCGTACCAAGCCATCGCTGTTTCTAGTGCTATAAAGGCCTCTTCAGGACTTGGTCGACGTTTTGGGTTTTCTTCATAATCTACAAGTACATCATGTACTTCTGAGGAGTCTTCATCATCGGTCACTACATGTATTTGGTTTTCTTCTTGCACAAAAGACAAAATTTCTTCGTCATTCAAAAACTGAAAACCAGAATCATTATCATCTTCTAGCCACATGTGTGCATCATCTTTGTCACAGGCCGAAAATCCGGGCATTGCTTGAAACAGTTCCACAACTTCATTTATACAATCATCATTTGTGTCCACTACAGTAGTTTCATTTCCTCCTTTTTTCCCAAGCAATCTATTCCAAGCCTTGTTGAGATTATCTTGTGACAGGGTGGTCCAAGCATCAGCTAACATATATCAGCAGTCTTTGAGATTAAGCTTTTGTGGAAAACGCCACCACACTTTCTTCATCTTCAGCCAACAATAAACGACGCATGACTTCCTTCTTGTACATCTTTTTAAGCTTTGCTATAACACCCTGATCCATTGTTGAATCAGTGCTGTTACATTGGGAGGCAGAAAAATTACTTTAAAATTTGCATCAACTGCATTCAATGTATCCGTCTCTGGATGAGATGGTGCATTGTCCAGTAGAAGAATTACTTTTCCAGTTTTTCTTTTCTTGTTCTCTCAACCTCTTCACATTTGGGATGAACTGATTTGTATACCAATCAAGAAATATTTCACTATTCATCCAAGCACTCTTCTGTGCTTTGTAGCACAATGGGAGACATGTCACATTCTTTAAACAACGTGGTTTTTTGGCTTTACCGATCATTAGCACCGGTAAACGATGACTTCCACTGGCATTCGCGGCTACCAAAATTGTTACTCTCTCTTTGCACTTTTTAAACACAGGGAAGCTGCTTCGCGCTGAGATGCAAGTGATTTTTGAGGCAATGATTTCCAGCATAAGCCAGTCTCATCGGCATTATACACATCGAGTGAATGATCTTCTTCTCCCAAAAAAAGCCAAGAATGTTTCTTTAAAATTTTCAGCGGCAGTTGCATCTCCAATTCTCGTATGCCATGACGAGATTTAAAGTTTCTTAACCATCCCTGGCTAGCCTTAAAGTCAGGAGGACAGTCAAGTTGATTGTTGAACTGAAGTGCCTTTTCACACAATAGAGAACCAGAGATAGTTTCCCCTTTGCTTCTTCTTTGCACAAACCATATATACAAAGCTTCTTCCAATTTCAAATCTTTCGCATGTCTCATGGTTTACGTTTCTTCGACCCATTTTCACTATCCAATTTCGGTGCAAAACTCATAATTTTATCCTTGTTACTTTTGATGTCAGAGACGGTAGCTTTCCAACATTGGAAAAATCCTCGCAAGTGAAGACACAGTTTCACCTTTTCCTAGTCTCTTGATAATTTCTGTTTTCGTTTCAATTGACAAAACATTGCGGTTCCTTTTATATGCTTTAGGCCTTCTGGAAGATTCCATATCGCACAGAGAAATACTTGCACACCAAAATTATTCTGCTGTAGTAGCAGACACAATTATTTTAAGTTGAACTGTCTGTTTAGCCAGTGTTCTGCCTAGAACGCATACGTACACTAGATTGGTAAAGCAGATATTAACTGACTTTATGATCTGACTGACTTCCTGTACGTAAGCGACTGACCATTAGCCCATTCCATCCTCTACAAATTGTTCGCACACATTTGAAGCTTGCAGCATCAAAAGATTCAAAAATAAAGTCTAACATGACTGGTGGCGCCTGATTTTTTTTTCTCGAAAAAGTGTTCGGATAATTGGATGTTCGGATAATTGGGGTTCGGATAAATGGAGTTCTACTGTATATTCAATTACGCAACGATAGTTATTCGGCTGGAAGAAAAACATTAACTAAATAATACATTTTTTCACTTACAGGTTTCACTTGAAGATCAGATCTATTCTTCTTTCATTTTGCAGAAATTTCTCTGTTACAGCATCGTAAAATGTATTCTTCATTCTAACCTTGCTCAAAAGTTCCTTTTCAATGGACAATAGGCTGAGACTGGAGAGTCGATCTTGACCTTGTGTAGATCTGTGGTAACTGTGGATTCGCTTTAAAGCTAAAAACGATCTTTCTACAGAAGCAGTGGTTGCTGCAATTGTCATTATCAATTCTGCCAGTTTGAACACTTCTTTAAAGCCTGAACTGAGATCATTTTCAACTAAGAACTGCAGTAACTCATGAACTGACTTGTTGCAGAACTCATCCGAACAATAAAGTACAACAAGTTCATTCTTCAATCTTACATAGTCGAACATTTCTCCATAAACGTCTTTTAATTTTTTGATGAGGTCCTCTGGAAAATTTTTCTTGAAACTGGTATACTTTTGCTCATAAAGAAGGTGGAAATACTCACGTTTCTTTAAAGCTGCAAACCGTGTTTCTGTGTGAACACTAATGTTATCAATTATTTCAAAATACAGTTGGCAACATGCATCTTTTCCTATACAACCACGGCGTCATTTATTTGTAGGTGATTCAAATTCTACTCCCCTCCTTCCCAATGCAGCATACCAAATCTCATTAAAGGCAGTATCCCTTGCTCGTTAAAGTTCATTTTTGATCTCTTCTATTTTCTTGCAGCAGTACAAAATATCGAAATTTCTTGTTTGAAGTAAATTGTATAAAACATCTGTATATGCAAATAATCTTGAAAATACTTGAAGTAGAAAAATTGTATTTAGGCTCCTCAAGGGGCAAAGTCTTTTACAGACAGGGGGTATGATGTGTTGGTGTTGTGGGTAGTGGGTTTCCCCCCTTGCTTCACCCTAGGCCTAGTGAACTCTTGTTCATGAACGGAGCGACCATTGCGGTGTTAGTCTCTTGGCCTAGCAAAACCTCTCATACCCCAAGATCGTTGTGCGTGGTGAAGAGCCACACCCTCCTCGCGGTAGTCCTGGTAACTGAGGGTGCGAATCCTCAGGCTAAACACAACGGATCTAGAGGAGCAAACCTCGATAATAAAACCGGTGCACTACACCGTACACGCCCCGGGTGGGAAGGAGCCAGATGGATACTGAACAAGTCTTGGGAGTGGGAACGAGTGTGGACTGCTCCTTGAAGATCGGAACCCATCGTACAGGCACAGAGACTCAGGACGTGACGATCCTATTGTCTTCAACTCTTGGTCATATGCCTAGAGCCTCGGAGAACTCGGCGTAACCAGCAGGCAATTTGGTGGCGGGGAAAGAGCACTGTGAGCCCTACCTTGGCTACGTATCACAAGGAGATGCAGAAACACCCCCTTTATCTCCCCCAGAGCTGGCACAGTACACTTCTGGCTCCTACCCGGGGCGGTAGGAAATCCACAGGCACCCCAGCATCACAATGCCATGAAGATGACAAAGTTGGAATTTACTAACTCAAACCTGGCAGAGCAAGTCCTCCATCAGATGCGGCCGATGCTGGGCCCACTGGCGCGTGGACACGTCCCGATCCCCATCGAGACTTGCCTGGGGAGCCCACCCCGGCTAAAAAAAAAGCAGAGAAGGCCACTCTCCAAACCTCCGATGTCTTGCGGGCAGTGTTAGGATGTGCAAGAACATGGACAGGAAGACTCCACAACTTCCCCACTGAAGACACGCCCACGACGACCGTTGCCTCAATTGGCTGTGTGTGGTGTACCCGGAAACGGGGCCTTCCAGTACTGAGGCACAGTTAAGTCCCCGATGTCACTTATCGGTGCAGAGTTGAGAGAGATGGCTGAGCATCACAATCCCCCCTGTGTTGCAGCATGATGAGAACCCAGCATTGCGTACTGAGCTTGGGGGGATCACTTGGGCACCAGACTTAATACTGGCTCTTGACTGGATGGCCGCATGCAGGAGATTTCTACAATGGAGAGATGGCAGGTGGTGGTATCTGGAAGTGGCTCTGTGCAGGACGTGAGGATTCCTTGGGAGAGCCCAGAACCAGAGCACAGCATTGTGCAAGCTCTGCATAGTTGGAGAGCCCCCCCTGGATGACGGGGAATGCACAGTGTGCTACCCCACCTATCCCCAACTGCTAACTTAGAACCAGAAGTGGGGTCCTCTGTATGCGTGCCAGGCCAGGATAAAATGCCTGGGAAAGAGACTGGAGCTCAGAACTCCCTAACTCAAAGTTGCAGGATGGCAGAAAAGCCACGGGAAAGACAGGTCTATTTTAAAGATAACGCAACCATATTTTCACCATACGAGCTCAGACGCCGCCTCGGTAAACAAGGTCCGCGCAGAGCAGTGACACCCCCAGGCTGCTTGCGAATAGTCTACTACTGGGAACATAAACGGATTAGGGATGAGCCCACTCTCCCGTTGAAGAGGTGCTAAAGTCGTAGATACTGGGCCAGAAGGCGCACCGGAAACCACAGTATCACGCAACTCGCTTTTTTTTATGGATGAGTACACCGTCAAATAAATCTCGTACTGGTGCTCGCCCTGTGGAGCTCCACCAGGCAGGTGCAGTGCCGGGCTCTGAGCCTCGACAGAGCCCACCCTCATCTACTGGAGGACCCTCTAGACCGTCTTGTGGAGTCAGCAGATGGCGGAGGAGAACTACTGACCGAAACAAAACAGAAAAAGAGAAACCCAGAGTGCCGCTTGTCATGATACACTGGAATGCAGAGGGAGTGAACAGCAAGCAGGCTGGATACAGCAAAAAGACAGAGCTGGAAAGCATCTTGTATGAGAAGCAAGTCAGTGTTTGCTGTATCCAAGAGACTCACTTGAAAGCAGATCAAACCTTTAAAATAAGGGGATATCAATGCTTCAGATCCGACAGACAAGATAGACGAAAAGGAGGAGTACTTACTCTTGTAAGGATCAACATTCATGCACACGAAAGGAAAACCTACATGGATGGATGTTAAATCACGCTTTTATTTGTTAAATGCCGTGAATGTCCACCAGTTGATAAATGTAGATGTTGGGACTGGTGTAGTAAAGTGTAACGATTGTCAACTCATTAAACCCAGCACAGTTTTGGTCATACAGGTCATCTTGTCCTGAACGTGATGAGGCTCCGACAAGAATGTGAGTGTAGACAATGAGTGTGTATATGAATGTCAGAACGCGAATGGTAGAATGATTCGATAGAGTTGACAGGTTGGTAGTACATCACTCATACTCACACTGTTCGAATTCAAGAAGTACTGGAACTACGGTGGTCTTTTTATAACATTTAATGAGACGCACACTTGGACAGTACGTGTATGGTTACAGGAACAAATGTCGACATAGACAGCATAATGTTGATCACAGGAATATCATCTTAAGTTAGCATTCATGCTTGGCAAATATCATAATGGAGCATTCGTAAATAAGCATTCAGAGTTCCATCATGTAAATCATCTGGCTTTACTGACTGGGCACGTCAGACCATAACCAATATATAGGAAGGCTCCTAGACCTAACCTCGTCTAGCGAATATCCCTTCACGTAAAGTTCAATATATATATTTTTCATAAAGATATAGGAATCCCAGACATGGGTTCTCACATGTAGCAGTGATCTCTTGGTTCATCGAGCGATAGTACAGGCATCCCTTTTTCTCACTCACTCGATAAATACAAAGTATATGGATTTCAACATGGCGGTGCTTCTCTCGTGAGCTTCACTCACTATTGGATACAGACCAAAATTGGTCATTCGTTAAATGTCCTCATTTCTTCATAGCTTCTATCATAGAGGTAATTGAATAATATCATATAATCTAGTGCTGATACATAGGAATGTCATCTTCCTTTGAATAAATATTCTTTTCAAAAGTACCACTGTGCATCTGCTTATCGACAACGATGGCGAAGCCCAAGTTCATAATAAATTGTGGTTTTACCTTTCTATGCGAAATATAACTTTGCCATTCCTTGGCAAAAGAGAATAAACACTGGGGTAAAGTACATACAACATGTCTAAATGACTATCACTTTTCCCCATTTACTTATAGATCACTTTTCGGCGATAAGCCAGCTACAACAAAATTCGACATCCCGACAGGATGACAGCCATGAATCACACCCCCTGCTAGCGATACTTCCGCTGCATAGCCTTTGACCTTTTCTAGCGACAACCAACATAGTTCGACTTAGAAATGTAAAGATATCCATATATAAGACAGACTCGTCCTACTCATACAAACACTACGTATAAATTCAGGCCATAGATATACTGAAGCAAGAACAATCTATTCCTACCCAGCCAAAGAATAACTCGCAGTAGGCCTAGACTCGTCCGCGGAGTCCGATCGAAGATGACGGAACTCCTTTCAAGGGAAGTAACTCAAAAATGACTTCTCCTTAAGCACTTAAAAAGGAAATACTTTGTTTACAAAATATTTGCGAACATAATAAGTATATAAATGTATTATATTGCAAGATAGTAAAGATTGCACTTTACAGTCTTACCACACCTCCCGGGAAAAAAAAAAAAAATTTTTTTTTTTTAAATACATCTAGGAGCAACGTAGAATAGGCTCACAACGCAAGAATACTGCGCAGATGAAAATATCAGGAATAACTATAATTCCTAATATGACCGGTGAGAATATATCTCAAAATCTGAGAGAAATTGTTTCTCTACGAATAAACGTTTCCAGGAAGGTGTGATGTACGTATAATACAATTCTGGTAATTATACAATGCATACCAAAAATTCACACTATAATCTTAAATTTATGATTTATGAAGAAACAATCATCAAAGAACAGCGGTGAATAAACATCAATAAACCGCTAAGTAGCGATACCATCATTCTATTATTAAATTACAAATGTGTATCTTAGTAAAGAAACAAAAAATAACTGTTGTAAAGTTATACATATTAAAAAATCCAATATTTAACAGTTAAGTGGCATCATGTGGGCATCTGGACAGAATGTCCGCCATCACATTTTCTGAACCACGGATAGCTCGTACCGAGAAATGAAAAGGTTGAAGAGCGATTGCGTATCGAGTTGATCTCGAGCTCTTCAAGTTCTTACTTTGGATAGCCGTAAGAGCTTTTTGGTCAGTTTCCACTACGAAATGCGCGCCCAGAAGGAATCTTTGGAGTTTGAGAATTGACCAAACCATTGCCAATAATTCACGGTCTAAAACCGAGTAATTCCTTTCTGCAGCATTAAGTTTTCTGGATATATACATTACAGGATGCAGAGTTCCAGAGTACTCTTGCATTAGTGCCGCTCCAATCCCAGTGGATGAAGCGTCACTACGAAGAACAAATGTCTTATCTGTTGTAGGTAACACTAAAATAGGTGGTGATGAAAACATAGTTTTGATCTTCTCTAGTGAAGATTGGCATTCATGAGACCAGTGAACCATGTTAGGCGACCCTTTCTTTAATAGTGTAGAGAGAGGTGCCATGATAGAGGACAGATTCGGAATGAAACGTCCATAAAATTGTATGAGACCTAAAAGACTTCGCACTTGCTTTTTAGTCCTAGGGATAGAGATGTTAAGTATCTTAGTGATATTATGGTCTTCTGTCTTCAAGAAACCGTGACCTACTCGATGGCCTAAGAAAGCAATTTCGCTAAAGCCAATACAAGCTTTGGATGGTTTTGCTGTGAGGTTATACTCACGCAGAGTTGATAATAATTCAACTAACCCTGAATAGTGATCTTCCCAAGTATCGCTGAAAAGACAGATGTCGTCTAGATAAGCAATGACATCTGACCGATACGATAGGATTCGACGCATCATGCGTACAAATGTAGCTGGTGCGTTCATAAGGCCGAAAGGCATAAAATTCCATTGGAAAAGGCCTCTGGGAGTAGAGAAAGCGGTAAGAGGTTTTGGCGCGTTCGGATAATGGAACTTGCCAATATCCTTTAGACAAATCAAGTTTAGTGAAAAAATGCGATTTAGAAAGACGAGTAAGTAGCTCTTCTAGTAAAGGCATAGGTTCAGCATCGAACTTCGTAACTTGATTCAATTTGCGATAGTCAACGCAAAGACGTATGTTATTGTCTTTTTTTCGAACAATAACCATCGGCGAAGAATATGCAGAAGTGGATGGTTCGATTATTTGTAAATCTATCATTTCATCCAACTCCTTTTCAACCTGTGTTTGGAAATGTATAGGGATAGGATAAGGTCTAACCCTAATTGGAGTATGTTCAGTTAGAACAATGTCATGCTCAATGACATGAGTTTGTCCAGGGATGTCAGTGAGGACATCCTGAAATGTTTGTAACATAGACGAAACTTGTCGCTGTTCTCCTAGAGACAAATCAGGAGAAACAGCAACGTCTTTCCATGATTCACTAGAATGAAGTGGGATCATTGGAAGCGGAAGATTAACATCCGAAAAACTTGTTTCCTCATCCTGTATTACAGACAGTGATGAGTAATGACCATGTTTTGACATGAGAATCGTCCGTTGCCTGGAAAATAGGCTGTAGATAGTCAGGACGTTCATGGAACTCCGTAAGCATATTGATGTGGAAGGTTTTATGCTTCCCGTTAATATCGACGATGTAGTCAACATCTGAAATTTTCGATATTATATCGTACGGACCTTTCCAACTAATAAGGAGTCTATTTTCACGACAAGGTAGCAAAACAAATGCTTTGTCACCAGGACAAAGTTGTCGTAAAGTTCTCTTCTTATTAGCAAATTGTCTTGCCTTCTGCTTAGCAAATTCAGAAGAGGACGTTGCCAATTTGCATGCTTCGATAATCTTCTGTCTCAGCGCGATGACATACTCGTAAGAAGATTTTGTGTCATCGTCAATATTGTCAGCTGTTATAAGATCATGCAGCAAAGACATTGGGCCGCGCGGTCGCGCGCCAAAGACAAGTTCAAAGGGAGAAAACCCTGTATGTTCATTGGGGACCTCTCTGTACGCGAAGAGGGCCGCGGGTAAAACCCTATCCCAATCTTGAGGATGATCCTCAGTTATCTTCCCTAATAAGTGTTCTATTTAGTCGCTCGACCATCCCATTGGACATAGGATGATAGATGCTACTCAAAGATCTCTCTATCTGTAGAGTAGACATTACTTGAGACATGGTATCCGATATCAGTTGGGTGCCATGATCTGATAATATTTCTCCGGGGAATCCCAGCCGAGAAAATATAAGCCAAAGAGCATCTGCAATGTCAGCGGTAGTAATGCTCTTTAGAGGGATAGCCTCTGGCCAACGTGTGCACATGTCTACACACGTTAAGATAAACTGATGTCCTCTAGCAGATTTGATCTTGAATGGACCAATGATGTCTATCGCCATTTTCTGGAATGGACGAATAGGAATATCTGCAGCCTGAATAGGCGCAGCATGACGAGGACCTTTGGATTTGACTTCTTGACATACTTTACAGGATCGACAATAGATCCGTATGTCCTTGTTCACAAAAGGCCAAAAGAAAGCCGCAAGAACTCTTGACTTTGTACGGGAAAAACCCATGTGACCAGCACACTGAGAGTCGTGTGCATGTTGTAAGATCTTAACTCTCAAATTCTTGGGTACAAGAATCTGAGAATGACTTGACTTAGTGGAGTCTTGCACCATACGTACAAGTACGCCATTCTTCATTGTAATCCAAGATTTACAATTTGAATCTTTATTCGGATCACCTTTCGTTACAAGAGTGAAGAATTTCTTAAGAGTCGGATCTTCTTCTTGTTGTTTTATAAACGAGTCACGAGAAATTACCAAGGGATCATCTTGGTTCTGCACTTCATTATCTTCAACAGATGAAGTTTCAGGCATATATCACTTTTCCCCATTTACTTGTAGATCACTTTTCGGCGATAAGCCAGCTACAACCAAAATTCAACATCCCGACAGGATGACAGCCATGAATCACACCCCCTGCTAGCGATACTTCCGCTGCATAGCCTTTGACCTTTTCTAGCGACAACCAACATAGTTCGACTTAGAAATGTAAAGATATCCATATATAAGACAGACTCGTCCTACTCATACAAACACTACGTATAAATTCAGGCCATAGATATACTGAAGCAAGAACAATCTATTCCTACCCAGCCAAAGAACAACTCGCAGTAGGCCTAGACTCGTCCGCGGAGTCCGATCGAAGACCCCTGAGTCTCAGCTCTATACAGGTACCAGCCACCAACTTTATAGCAGTTGGAGACTTTAATAGCCACTCCCAGAGCTGGGGCTATAACCATCTGGATCACAGAGGTGAAGAGGTTGAAACATGGCAAGATGATCACTCCCTAATCCTAGTCAATAATGCCACAGATACTCCTACCTTCTACTCCAGAGGATGGCACACAACTTCAACACCAGATCTTGCCTTCTCCACACCAGATATAGCTGGATCTATTAGTAGAGAAGTAGGAGACCAACTAGGGGGAAGCGACCATCGCCCAATCTTTCTTACTGTCCAGAGTGCAACTCTCAGTACAGGCCCAGCCATTACAAGATGGAACTACAAAAAAGCCAACTGGGGTTTATTCAGGCATCAGGTAAACACACGCTGCTGTCTACCCTCAAGGTACAGAACAGAGACATTAATGAAGTGGTAAAAGACTTCAACAGATGCATACTACAAGCTGCAAAAGAAACCATTCCCAAAGGATGCCGGCGTAACTACATACCATACTGGTCCAGCACACTCCAAGAACGTCAGGAAGCTATGGACAGGGCTAGAAAGGACGCAGAGTCTCAGCCTTCACTTGAAACTCACAACAAATGGAAAAAGGCTGTAGCAGAGTTTCAGAGAACAAAGCTAGAAGAAAAACGGAAAAGCTGGAGAACTAAAACGGCATCGCTGAACCTTGAGAAAGACGGCAGGAAACTTTGGAGATTAGTCAAGTCTCTAAATGAAGAGCGTTCCTCACCTAGGCAGACTATCACATTGGATGAAGGTGGCAAACTTTTCAGAGGAAAACAAGCTGCAGACTTGTTTGCTAGAAGATACAGTTCAGAAAGCAACTTACCCATTAACATAGACCATCAGAGAGAGATAAGAAAAGAAATACTGGCAACCATGGGACAGACAGATACTCCTGCCCCAATGAGGGAACCCATCACACTAGGAGAACTACAGAACGCTATTTCCAAGCTTAAGTTTCAAAAGTCACCCGGCCCAGACAAAATCAGCAACGAAATGCTAGTAAATCTGAGCTCAGCAGCAAAGACAAAACTGCTTGAGATATTCAACCACAGCTGGTTGAAAGGAACGGTACCCCAAGTATGGAGAGAAGCCATCACAATACCCATACTAAAGAAAGGGAAATGTAAGACCGAGGCTGCAAGTTACCGGCCAATCAGTCTCACAAGCTGTGTTGGGAAGACTATGGAGCGAATAGTCAACCACAGATTGAAATGGTATTTAGAGTCTGAGCAGATCCTGGTGCCGGAACAAGCTGGATTTAGAGATTGCTACAGTATAGAAGACCAAGTTACTTACTTGTCTCAAGCAATAGAAGATGCCTTCCAGGAGAAGAAAAAGGTCCTAACGATCTGGGTCGACTTCAAGCAGGCCTTTGACAAGGTGTGGAAAGATGGCCTTATTGCAAAACTTAGGAGAAGTGGAATCCAAGGCAACATGATGAAATGGATCCAGTCATACTTGCATAACAGGAGAACTAGAGTCACTCTTGACGGTCTGCAGAGCAGAAAAGTGTTGCTCCATCAGGGGGTACCTCAAGGAGGAGTAATTTCCCCAACACTCTTCCTTGTTTACATCAATGACCTGGTGAAAGATCTCCCTGCAGGAGTGAAAGCTGCCTTATATGCAGATGACCTAGTACTCTGGTGCGCTGATGAAAACGTCACCACAGCAAATTATAGAATGCAGCGGGCAGCAGACATGCTAGTGTCATGGGCAGAGAAATGGCTTATCACAATAAACACAGACAAAACCTCCACAACACTGTTCTCCCTCGCCCCCAAGGACAAATCAGCTAACATACACCTAGGGACAACCGTGATCAAGGAAGAAAGCTACCCCACCTATCTTGGGGTGACATTTGACCAAAGGCTTACATGGAATAAGCATATTGAAAATGCAGAAGGAAAGGCCCGAAGACGACTAGGCATACTCAGAAAATTAGCAGGTACCAACTGGGGAGCAAATGAACGAAATCTAAAGAAGATTTATAATGGAGTAATAAGACCACACTTAGAGTTTAGCTCAGCAGCATGGTCATCAGCTGCTAACTCACATCTGCAGTCTTTGGTTACAGGCGCCATGAAAACTACACCAATATCAGAGATGCAGAAGGTTGCTGGATTACAGACATTGTCCCATAGAAGAGACACAAAAACCATGATCCAGATGGAAAAGTACAACAGTATGCCAACGCACCCAATGAAGGCAAGACTAGATGATCTGGCATTGGGACGTCTAAAGCGTAGCAGCTTTGTGCATCGGGGAAAAAGACTTAAAAGACAGCATCAAGAAGACCTATCCATGAAGACAACACCACTGAAGCCCACCCTATACCCTGTACCATGGGAGCAGGCCAGCAATGCCCTCCAAATTAATACATCAGTCAGTGGTCTCACAAGTGGATGTGAGTATAATGATCTGCAGAAACGAACTGCTACATTGAGTATGATCCAAGAAAGCTATCCCGATCAATCATGGATACATGCCTATACAGATGGATCAGCAACTAATGCTGTTAGGAATGGAGGTGCCGGTATCTTTATCTCATATCCTGACAACCACTATGAGACTAGGCACATTCCCACTGGTAAATTCTGTTCCAACTATACAGCTGAGGTTCAAGCTCTAGAGCAAGCTGCAAATATGATTTATAACACCAACTCTGACTGCCACCAGGTAGTCATCCTCACAGATGCACTGTCTGTCCTGCAAGCTCTCAAGGGTGGTAAACTCCCGCATCTGAGAAATGAACTAAACAAGGTAGCTGCCAAAAAGAGAACCATACTTCAGTGGGTACCATCTCATTGTGGTGTACCCGGAAATGAAAAGGCAGATAAACTTGCAAAAAAGGGAGGAGAATGTGAACAAGAAGATAATGAAGTCACATACTTTGAGAAAAAGAGAGCTATCCAGACTATCAGAAGAGAACAGAACCAACCCAAAGACGACTATCACACTCTCGACCGGCAGGGACAGATAACTATTTTTCGCCTCAGGACAGGGCATAACAAACTGAATAAACACATGCACAAGCTACGATTGTCTGCTTCACCACTGTGCACATGTGGATTAAACGAACAAACTGCTGAGCATGTTCTACAGGATTGTCCTCTGTATGACCAGTTAAGAAAGATATACTGGCCCAATGACTCAACACTAAACTCAAAGCTATATGGAGCTAAAGAGGAACTTCAAACAACAGTCGAATTCATCATGAGAACTCGTCTGACGGTGTAAACATCAAAGATGCGATCGCAAGAAGAAGAAGAAGGCTCCTCAAGAAAGACAAAAAGCCTTGCGATTTAACCACTGTGTCAGCATCCCATTCTAAAGTACAATCAATGACATTTTCAAAACAAGTCAATAAGCTCTAACCAATGATCGTTCACTGTATGTACTAATCTGGAAGTGAAGTTCCACCTGGTAGGTGCTACAGTTGGCAACTTCTTAGAAAGAAATTCTTGAAGAGCTATTGTTCTCTTAGACGATTTTGAGAAAAATGCAGAAAGACCCAGAGTTATAAAAATCTCCATCTTTGATATGCATCAAACTTTGTTGCAAGACAGTTGCCAATGCATGGGCACAGCAATGAGTAAAGAGTGCTTTTGGGTGTCAATACCGTTTTTTTATTAAGCCATCCAAATGTATTGCCATTACAGTGCTCCATTAAGTTTGCCCAACAGTGGCCTTATCTTTAAGTTTGTATTCTTGTACCGTGCTAACTACATTTTAAAACAAACCTTCATTCATCCTGACTAACGTCGGGTAAGCCCGACAAACCTTTTCCACAACACCATGTAATACATATCTTCAGACATTGACTAAGGACTGTAATTTGCACGTGATTCACAATGTTACATCCAGAAGTTATAGCAGCAAAGTTTGAATTACTTCCTTCTTTATTCTCATAGCTTCAGTTAGATAGCCTGAATGAGATCATTTTGCACAGCCGGAGGAGGTTCCGCGGAAAACTGTAGAGCTCTGTAGGTGATGTTCCAAAAGAGGATCAATATTGCTGAAGTGCATCCAGAAACTCTAAATAGTTGCCTCTGTTGAAAGAGTCATTACATTCGTCATGTCCTCGGAAAGGAAGCTCCTGTTTACCAAGGAAGCATACCGCATCAATCAGACGTTTCAAGATATCTCGATTCTTTTTTACAAGTTCATTATGTTGGCTAATACTTTTATCGAGCTGATCATTAAGCAAGACATCCACTCTTTGTCGGCCAAACATTTTCAGCTGAAAAAACATTGGACATGGCTTTTAGTCATTTCGTGTCTCTGTGCAGCTGTACTTAAGTGGTTAAGATCATCAAAACCATTTCTACTCCATACGTTGCCTTCTGAAGAAAATAAAAAACAAGGCCAACAGAACAATTTATTCCTCTTTTCACAACCAGTTAACCAATCCACCGACTTGTAATGAGCTGTTGAAAAATGGCGTGTGTATACTTCTGTCTTAGTTTTATGTACTGTTTTTAAGAGTGGTAACTCAGGACATGGTTTACCGTTACTCACATTGCATAGTTTTTCGGGGCAAAGTCTTTTACAGACAGGGGGTATGATGTGCTGGTGTTGTGGGTAGTGGGTTTCCCCCCTTGCTTCACCCTAGGCCTAGTGAATTCTTGTTCATGAAAGGAGCGACCATTGCGGTGTTAGTCTCTTGGCCTAGCAAAACCTCTCATACCCCAAGATCGTTGTGCGTGGTGAAGAGCCACACCCTCCTCGAGGTAGTCCTGGTAACTGAGGGTGCGAATCCTCAGGCTAAACACAATGGATCTAGAGGAGCAAACCTCGATAATAAAACCGGTGCACTACACCGTACACGCCCTCTGTGGGTGGGAAGGAGCCAGATGGATACTGAACAAGTCTTGGGAGTGGGAACGAGTGTGGACTGCTCCCTGAAGATCGGAACCCATCGTACAGGCACAGAGACTCAGGACTTGACGATCCTATCGCCTTCAACTCTTGGTCACATGCCTAGAGCCTCGGAGAACTCGGCGTAACCAGCAGGCAATTTGGTGGCGGCGAAAGAGCACTGTGAGCCCTACCTTGGCTACGTATCACAAGGAGACGCAGAAACACCCCCTTTATCTCCCCCAGAGCTGGCACAGTACACTTCTGGCTTCTACCCGGGGCGGTAGGAAATCCACATCAAACCTGGCAGAGCAAGTCCTCCATCAGATGCGGCCGATGCTGGGCCCACTGGCGCGTGGACACGTCCCGATCCCCATCGAGACTTGCCCGGGGAGCCCACCCCGGCTCAAAAAAGCAGAGAAGGCCACTCTCCAAACCTCCGATGTCTTGCGGGCAGTGTTAGGATGTGCAAGAACATGGACAGGAAGACTCCAAAACTTCCCCACTGAAGACACGCCCACGGCGACCGTTGCCTCAATTGGCTGTGTGTGGTGTACCCGGAAACGGGGCCTCCCAGTACTGAGGCACAGTTAAGTCCCCGATGTCACTTATCGGTGCAGAGTTGAGAGAGATGGCTGAGCATCACAATCCCCCCTGTGTTGCAGCATGATGAGAACCCAGCATTGCACACTGAGCTTGGGGGATCACTTGGGCACCAGACTTAATACTGGCTCTTGACTGGATGGCCGCATGCAGGAGATTTCTACAATGGAGGGTTGGCAGGTGGCGGGTATCTGGAAGTGGCTCTGTGCAGGCCGTGAGAATTCCTTGGGAGAGCCCAGAACCAGAGCACAGCATTGTGCAAGCTCTGCATAGTTGGAGAGCCCCCTGGATGACGGGGAATGCACAGTGTGCTACCCCACCTATCCCCAACTGCTAACTTAGAACCAGAAGTGGGGTCCTCTTTATGCGTGCCAGGCCAGGATAAAATGCCTGAGAAAGAGACTGGAGCTCAGAACTCCCTAACTCAAAGTTGCAGGATGGCAGAAAAGCCATGGGAAAGACAGGGCTATTTTGAAGATAACGCAACCATATTTTCACCATACGAGCTCGGACGCCGCCTCGGTAAACAAGGTCCGGCAGAGCAGTGACACCCCCAGGCTGCTTGCGAATAGTCTACTACTGGGAACATAAACAGATTAGGGATGAGCCCACTCTCCCGTTGAACAGGTGCTAAAGTCATAGATACTGGGCCAGAAGGCGCACCGGAAACCACAGTATCACGCAACTCGCTTTTTTTTTTTTTTTTTCTATGGAGAGTACACCGTCATAGTTTTTCACTAAAACTTAGTGAACAAAACTTCTTTTTAGCGATGTCGTCCAACACTTGCATTTTGGGTATATGTCAATTATCTCCGAAATACTAATTAACTTACAACTTGAAACTCACTGTCACTGTAATAATCTGCACTCCCGGCAACTAACAAACATTAATCACAAAAAAACACTGGACTTGGACACAGCCGATTTTTACAACTCGAGAGCTGCAAGACGACCGCAAGCATGTTCGTACTGTATTGACGTATCTGGCCATGACCCCGATCCACACAAACCAATCTTCAAACGTGAAACCGAAAGGTACAGCATGCATTGTGACGGAATTACCCGAGAAACTTCGGGCGATTGCTACCAACCAATAAAAGCTGCGCTATAAAACGCGTCTGGGAAACTGAAACTAGATATACTGGTAGATTCTATGCGGGAAAATCCGTTATCCTGATGCGTGCGGTCCGAAAGCAGAACATTAGAAGAGAAATATTTTATAGAATAATAAATTAAATTTTTATTTTCCTTCGGGCATATGGTGTGCGCAGCACGCACAGAGAATACGCCACTGCTGACAACACCTCAGTGCTGCAGTAACTGCCTCTACCTCCATTCTCATGCGGGAGGTTGTTGTCATGTAGGCTCCACTCTGTTCAGCAACGATCCTGTCCTTTGTTCTTGCAGAGAAAAGGCGGATAAAAAATGAAGAACGATAGTTCTTATTATTTTCATAAGTTCCATATCGTTTCAGAAGTGTTAAGAATAAATTTTTTAAAACAACCCTCCAGGAGTATTTATAAGACGTAGTTATTAATCTCTCTCTCTCTCTCTCTCTCTCTCTCTCTCTCTCTCTCTCTCTCTCTCTCTCTCTCTCTCTCTCTCTCGATCTATCTCTATCTCTCTTTCTCTCTCTGTCTGCATCTCTCTCTCTCTCTCTCTCTCTCTCTCTCTCTCTCGTTCTATCTCTATCTCTCTTTCTCTCTCTGTCTGCATCTCTCTCTCTCTCTCTCTCTCTCTCTCTCTCACACACATTGCCGCTAAACAACTTCCTTCGTACTTGATTATTCTCTACCCATTATTCCATTTAGAAGCACATGTCACTGTCAGCGACTTCCTCTCCTTAGGTGGTCTGTTATTGCCGTTTTATTTCTCTCCAGGTGGTTTATAATTGGTCTTCATAAAACGCCCGTATGTACATTCTCCTCCCTCTCTCTGTCCCTCGCTCCTCTCTCTCTCTCTCTCTCTCTCTCTCTCTCTCTCTCTCTCTCTCTCTCTCTCTCTCTCTCTCTCTCTCTCTCTCTCTCTCTTGCTCAAACCCAACCGTAATAAATACCGGCGTTCCTCAGGGCTCTATTCTTGGGCCTCTACTTTTTGCCATATACATTAATGACCTTCCACTGCACGTCGAGCACGCATCCTGTGACCTATTTGCTGATGACTGTACTGTCTACACGAGTGATACAAGTTGCAACACACTCGAACTATCGTTACAAAAAGATACAGACAATCTGATTAGGTGGAGCATCGGAAATCGCATGCTAATTAATATAATTAAAACAAAGTGCATGTTAATATCAACTAGACAAAAATTACAAAATTCAGAGAAAACAACACTTCAGATCTATATTGGTACCTTACCAATTGAAAACGTTAATGAACATAAAACTCTAGGAATAGTCGTTGACCAGCATCTAAACTTAAGGTGACCATATTTTCAAAACCCTAATCCGGGACAAAATAGTAGATTTGACCTATTTCAATGCAAAAAATCGGGACAAAATGGTAAAGAAAAGGTCAAAAGTCGGGACATGTCCCGGAAAAAATCAAGTTGATGTCAATTTAAAATAATATACATTTTATATATACATTTGAATAACATTGAATAACATACATTTTACTGTATAAGTTTAACTACTTAAACTAATAAGAGAGAAAAACATCAATAATCCTTACTTAAGGTGAAGCTGAGTTACTGTACTTTTCAGATGAATGGATTTTTATCATTAGGTCCTTTTTTGCAAGCAGCATCTTAAAAAACTCGACACATGTTTCCTCACAGTTCACTTTGGTTGTCAACATAGCTTTCAAAGTTTCAACACCTATCTGTGTTTTATCACTTGCCCATAAGCTGTTCATCAAAGAAAACACTCTTTCTGTGGCAGCATTTGTTCCAGGTAGACAGAAAAAAAAATCTGCCAACTTCAAAATATTTGAAAATGTCACATTATTGTTTTTGAAGTGGGAAACCATTTCAATCCAACGTTGTGGTGGCAATGTTTTTTTGGCACTCCATTCACTAATTTTCTGAGAAGTAACAAACTGCTTCATATAGACATATTCGTCATAAATTTCAGTTTCTGTAAAGTGGGCTGAAGGTAATGTTTGAATCACTAGTGATGATGGTATCTCAATATCTGCCCAAATTGGTATTCTGTTCAGCGTTACCCAGCTGTAGGATTCTAGGTCTTGAAAATTTTTTGCAGCCCATTTATTCAAATAATTGAAAGCTGTTTCATAGAACGAAGAAACGCTAGCATGAAACTTTTTCACATCCTCCTTTGGAAGTCCTTCCATTTCCAGCTTTTCAAGGATTAGCTTAACTCTTGATGGCAAGAAACAGTCTTCCAGTTTGGACTTCAAAATAGTTTTCAACCTGTTGATGCTGTCAATGACTTCAAACACAGTGACCGTCTGTCCCTCTATTTTTTTGCACTGCTTCGTGGAATGGAGAGGCCTGACTGTGAACAAAAACAAGCCATGCCTCAGATAGAGGATTTTCAAAGAATGTCTGTATAAAAACTGGGCATCTGTCTTGAGATTGAAAATATGATTTTAGAGGCAGGAACATCCGAAGAACCCTTTCAACAGCAGGCAGCAGAGCAAGCCACCTAGTCTGAGCATAACCTAAGATCATCTAGAAGTCTGTTTCCACAAACTGGCAAAACTCCTTGAGTCTTTCAACTCGTACTGTATATGATTTGAAGAGTAGATAAATTTTAGCAATAATCAGCTCGACATCAACAGGCAGTACATCTGCAGCTGTTCGAACAGTGTTGTGGAAAATATGACCTGCACACCCAACTCCTATAAGACCATGTCCAAGGTTTTCTTGCAGTTTTTTTGAAAACATTGTTCTGTCCTTTCCTTTCAGCACCTCCAAAATTGGAATGTGTGTTGTCTGCGCATAATCCAACTACTTGCCTGTCTAAACCATTTTCAGTTATGCAGTCAAGAAGAAAACTACTTATAATATCAGATGTTTCACCTGGCAATGACTTTAACTCTAATATTTTAATGTTCACTCCATTACTGTGATCAAAGTATCTGACAAGCAAAGGAAAAATCTTGAATTCTTTGTGGTTGGATGCATCTGTCAGTACATAAATAAATTTAGACTTTTCTAGGTCACACCTTAACTCATTTAGAATATGGGGTGCCAAGACATTTCGAATAATGGCTTCTGTTTTCGTACGTGCACATGCAAATTTTGGCTCTAAAGTAACCTGAAGTAATTTTGATGTGCAATCCATAGACCTGAAAGTATGATTGTGTAGCACTGTATGGTATGCAAAGGCACCTTCTATAACACTAATTGCTCTTCTTGGTCACCAATTTTTATCAACTCTGAAGAAAGTGGTTAACGACGAGCTTGATGCAGCTGTAACGACGGCTCTCTTATGTTTCTCACTGCTTTATGTGGTTCTTAATATCACCACGTCCACTATGGCGTTATATCGGAAAACCCGGAGGCACATATATTGCAATCGTACATTGAAGTTTTGATGTACTCTTTTAATAAACGGATATTCCCAACAAATAACAAAAATAAGGCACAAATAGTTCACCGTTTTAAAGTAAATAAACGAAATACCGGACGCAAAAATCGTGGTACTTTAACCACTACCTAAAATTTCAAATAACTGCGAATATCACATTGGAACTACAAAAACTAATTCCCGCGCTCCTGACCACACTCTTGTGCAGTTTTCGGCGCCATATCACTAATAATTAAAAATATCCCTCAAGTCAGCCACGGAATAAATATATTTTGTTTATAATATCTGTTAGAGTTTAAGCCATATGGGGCGAATTCGTCCAAAACCGGGGACATATTGGCGTCCCGGATTGCAAACGAAAAAAAGTCGGGAACAAATATAAGCCAAAAATGGGTCGAAAACCGGGACTGTTCCCGGAAAAACCGGACAGTCCTGGTCACCTTACTAACTAAACTGGAACTCACATGGTTCCATGAGCCCTGACCAAGCAAACGGCACAAGAAAGTTTTACCACAAGTAGCTAAAATCAAACATTTCCCTAGATGAAGAATGCACGAAAATTGTTCTAATATATCGCACATACAAACAAAACCATTGACTATATGCTCTCAACAATCTGGATGGTTGTTCTATGTCCAATACAAAAAAGACTCCATTCACAACAAAAGCGTGCAGAGCGTCTAGTTTCTCGAACAACATGCCAAGCAACAGTGAGTAGATCATATAAAAAGATCTCAAAATTACTAGCTTTTCTAAGAAAGCGCTTTCCTGTTCAACAAAGCTAAATTTGTTTTCACAAAAATCCTGTCACAGAATGCTCCAACATATCTGTGCCTATGTGCAAATACAGTGAAAAGACGCAGTCAACGCCTTTAAAAAAATACAAGTGCCCCCACCCAAGGCTTGACTTATGCAAGAAAGCTTAGTTTACCTCTGCTGCTCATCTCTGGAACTTAGCTTCCACATTATCTAAAGAATAACAACCTCAGTCCCTATTCATACAATCCGTACACGTTTTCGTTTACTTTATGAAGTTCTGATTTATCTGCCCCCCCCCCCCCCCCCCCCGCCACCCCAAATGTTGATTATTTTTTTCCGAACAAATTTATATAATATTCGAATGATAGGTGTAATGATGATGATAGTGTTGTTCAACATATTTTTTGTTTCATGGTGATACATAGTTTGATATTTTCAACAATACTCTTTATTTCATGTTTATAATTAGATTACTGTGACAATGTGGAGTATGCTATTATTTTACACTTCATAACGTTTGAATTCCTTGAATTGAATGTGTAAAAATGTATGTGAGAATAAATGAAACCATATAAAAACGACAGAGAAAGGAGAGGGCAGAATGTCCAGACGGGCCCTGCGTGCCCAATACACCAACCCTTTTGAAAATAAAGTTTCAGTTTTAATGTTCGTCTCTCTCCTCTCTCTCGCTCTGCTCAGCGATAACTGTAAAACGTCTACGTTTATCGGCGAAAAAAAAAAAACAAACACAAAACTCTTTCTACTTACTTGTGTTTTAAATAAACAAACTTTAAAACACACTGAAAAAAAAAACTGACTGTTCCATGGACATAAAGAAAAAATAAAGCCTCAACACAAAACAAAGACATCACAAAGAACGAAAGAATGAAAGACAACAGGTCACCAGGACAGAAACGCTGTCGTGAGTAATACGTTTGCGTAATTTCCCAACTCTGCAGATTGTAAATAAATTAGTCCGTCGCAAGTAAAGCTGAAGTGACATGGTCCAAGGAGATACTTATCCTAAATCGCTAAGAACAACGGACATTCCCCTTGGGAGCGAGAAACCAGATCCTAGGGGAATTAATTAAGTAGTTCTGGAGGTGAGCAGGTCAGGTTTGTATTATGCCTGCTCTTGCTTCTTCAATACTGGGAAAGGGTGCAACAGTTTGATGTGGATAGTGCCTTTTAAAAATAAAATAATAATAAATAAGTTCGCTCATCTTCCATCTTCAAGGCCCCAGAGCTCGAAGAAATGGATTAAATTGGATTGACAGGGATAGCATCCTCTTCTCCGTACGTTTTATATTTTTTGCGAGTACTACCACGACCGCCCTAAATTTTGCACCGTGCGGTACCCACACACCACGGACGCCGATCGGACCCTAGTTAGAAAGATAATTCCATCTAAACCATCAGTAAACATGTCTAAATGTTATCCTCCTCCACACGGACGCCGTGACGCAACACCAGGTAACTCTTGAAACTCTGAGGCCGCAATCCCATAGCCCACACTATCACAAAGAATGTAAATGGGACGTCTGTATTTTAAGGATGGACCGGTATCAAGGAGAGGTCAAAGTATACGGTGTTTAAGGCTCTTGATCCGCACAATCATATCGATAACGTTTTTTTTTTTACCCGTTTAAAGCAAGGTATAAATTAAGCACGGTCACGCGACGTTTCTTCACCGAAATGCTGTTTTGCTTTCGTAATTTCTTTCCTGTTTGTCTGTCCCCTTTCTTTCTAATTTCATTGTGTCGTTCTTTCTTTCTTTTCTATTTGTTTTGTTTCCTTATTCTCTTACGTTTGTTTTGCAATTTTTTCTTTTTTAGTAAATTGGCATACTAGATACTTGCCTCGTTTTTCCCTTCTATGTGTCACACTGGCATATTAACCGCCTATTTTTCGTTGAAAAGGAGAAAATCGAATTTTAACTAGCAAGCATCATCATCCGTAATCAGCTTGCCATCTCCACATCGAAGTAAAAGATGATAATGAAATCTTCATCGTCCTAGTTGTCTGTATTGTTCTTGATGGTGCAATCTCTGAACGGCTCACCAACAGAGTAACCACTGGTCCATCTCACTTGAAGTTAATCAATGGAACGAAAAGGTGTAGAGAAAACTCCTGGCTTTGAGAAAAACCAGGTGATAGCATTACAACGAACATATCTTCTTCTGGAATACCCAGGTTCAGTGAATATAAAGAGAACAGTAAATTTTAAAATGCACAAAGAGAAGAAGAGCGGGAGACAGAACTGAAAGCGATAAGGAAGACATAGAACAACACTGAGCCGTAAGGTACAGGTTTGGCATGTGTCTTTGTATGAAGACTTGTCGTTCCATAGGGGGCTGGAAACTATTTTAAAAATATAAGGTGATTGAAGAGTCTCTTCGTATTTTTAAAATTGTTGGTTATCTTTACTCGTTCACCAAACACAAGAGAAACTGGTGACAATTTATTACCTAACAATGCGATGTCAACATTAATAATATATCGGTAACTTTAGATCCAGCCGTGTATAATACTACGACTTCAATAGCGAGCGAGCACATTTTTTGCTGTCTTTTCCGTCCTTCGTACTTCTTCTTCCGATCCTTAGCCGCCGACCTGTCAAAACAAGTAGCTGTGGCCATTTGGTCGTAAATATGGATAGGTAAAATTTAAGATAGATTTTGGTCCCGTCTGAAATCGCACAGGCAGACGTGGGTTAAATAAAGTGAAATTAAGGTATGAGAAATAGATGTCACGAGTGAATAGTTTTAAGGTAGAATCTGTCCATCTGGATTTGAGAAAATATAAATAGTTCCAGCCTATCTTTACGACTGAAATTTTGTTATCAGCAGACAATTCCTAATCCTCCAAACATTTTAACATATACGTTTTAACTATAACACGCACACACACAGTTTATGGGACACACAAGACACTCCGACGTGAAACTACTAGTATTATGGAGTATGGATAATGGGCTGGAGCTGACCCAACACAAGTAATTAAGTTTGTTTTAGGGGGAGCCCGCGCTAGCGTAGTGGTTACAACACCGCTCTGGCGACCGGGTGATACAGGATCAAACCCGGGCGACGGCATTTGAGGATTTTTCGTCGACCGGGATTTGGACTGGATTAACTCGAGACCTGGCGAGGACATTTGAAGGAGTGTCGTCGACCAGGGATTGGCGGCTCCTGCGCCGACCCAGCTGCAATGGGTACCTCCGAAATCGGCGAGTATTTGCCTGAATGGCGAGGGACACCTGTCTCTGTACAAGAAATAAAGGGATACTCACGTAAAATCAATGTCAGGTTGGACATAAATAATAACCTGAGATTTCGCCTCGAGTATTAGCGGGCGTACGCAAAAAAAAAAAAAAAAAAAAAAAAAAAAAAAAAAAAAAAAAAAAAAAAAAAAGTTTTGTTAGGTTTATTATCATATAAACTTCTCACAACATTCAAAATATTAAATATATATATATATATATATAACTATATATATACTATATATATATATATCAAGATTAATAGTAATTAGCGAACACACAAAAACCGAAGTGGGGTACAATGATTATACAAATAAAATTATTCACTCCTCCTCATTCACAACGACAGTTCAATCTGTGGCCACATGTCAATCACCGCTACACCTACTAGTTTGTTTAAACAACATCTTGAACTATATCATCATGGTACATTAGCAATCAAAATCCAGTGGTTGTGTTACTGCCGAAAGTGAGCCCCAGTTCCTCCACGAACTAAGTTAATCCTCCTACAATGGGGGAACGCTTTACTGTGGGTGGGTGATTTAATAGAATATGATATGTTCCACGTCAGCTAGTTTCAGGTAGCAATATAATTACCAAGAATCTAGTGTTCACAGTGGACCAGCAGTTAGTACTTAGTACTTCCAATAGTAAAAGGAAAATGTCTGGTGGTAAATCTTTCTCGTATAAATCCACTTGACAACAAAAATGGTTAGTAGTTACGGGACAGGTGTTATGTTTTGATATTTCGCCCATCAGAGCGGGCTGAATAAAAGTGGAATGAAAAATCTGGGTATCTTATAATAACAACATCCAGTTATACTTTAATTCCTTATTGTCTATAAACGTTTTGGACTCTCTCTTGTAGATTGAAGCAAGATGACCGAACAGGTCCAACCTCGAAGTCCCGATATTTAAATAATAATGTTACTGGTACTATTATGAACTTAGACCTAGACCGAGACCGCTGGCAGGCTGGTTTGTGATCAGTACGCAAATCAGAAAAATGAAACCAAACTCCACCACGAAATCTAAAATAATCCACTTTGTACAATTGAGCTCCAGAATGTCGAGCTAGAATATTCATTCAAAACAATTCTGAAGCGACTGATAAACAGACTTTGGGAGATGAGCATTTTATACGGAAAAGCATTTGTATATCTCTTAAAGGAATGCGAATATTTTCGCACCTAACTCCCTTTGCCAGGGAAATCACGAAGCTTCGTTCCCGAGATAAAGAAATTCTAACGGTTCCCTCTGTTCGACGTTAGCCATTCGACAACAATGGGCTTCTTCTTATCAGGCGATTGTCCCTCCCTGTAATGTACAACATCACAGGTATTTTCCTTCCCCTTATAGAGGAACATTTCATAGCTATTATCCCTTCCACGGTGTTTTTGGCAACGTGCAATCTGCCAGTCCCATTGTAATACTGACTGCTCCGCTGGCGGTGAGAACATCTGTTTAGACAAGCGTTCTACTACGCTCAGCTGAATGCGTGACAGTTTTTTGAAAGTATGTAAACAAACTCCGTAAACAAACTCGTGCAAGTCAGAAAAAAATAGGCCGTGGGCTTCAAAGGGTGAGTTCTACAGTCCATGACTTTCGTCAGCAGACTATTGCATGTTTTTGCGTCGCAAAAATTATAAACTCTAGATGGGAAAGCAAGGTGGACGGGACATTGCTGCACTATTTACATACAATCTGTGACTGCTAGTCCCCATCACGCCGCCTCGTGGCGTCTTTAAGTGCAGCAACAAACTGCTTCCATTTTCTAGGTCGGCGGCCATCCTTCGTGCAGTGTCCCATGCTCCTGGTTCCATTCCTTTATGGCATCTCGGCCTCCTGTTTTTGGTCGGCCTATCCTTTCATTTTTCGCTTACATTCAGGCGATCCATAGCAAAATTAGCATAGCTTTTTGTTGTGATGGCAATCAGGATCTATTCTGAAGGCGTGGCCAACTCAAACTGCACCGTCTGCCAGTTATTCCTCTTGGTGCTCCGAGTAAGCAATTTTTGTTTGGTGC
>JAMPIV010012410.1:0-172874 GCA_024509875.1 Oreohelix idahoensis
TGACATATATTTTTTAATTGTCACGGCGATATTTTTGCCGAAAATTTTTAGATTGCGCCACATTGGGTTGGTTGGCAACCCTGAGATAACTTGACCCGCCCAGGTCATGTGCACCGGGACGGGACGCGCAGGAAAAAGTTTTAGGGGCAAAAGTCAGTTTCATTCTTAGGCAGTGCTCTCGGGTGGAGGGTCGCTTAGATTTTCTCTTGCCAGCATTCTTGCCTGTGATGTTTATGCCTCAATGGTTCGGTTTGTTGTTTAATATCTTGGCAATATTTCGCACTAAACTGGATTATGTGGTGTAATGCTAGATAATGGTTAGTATATAGTCGGGACCTATTTTTTTCCACATAGATCACTAGGATTTTATAGAAATGTCAATGTGCTTGAAGTGTACCATTGTCACCTAGCGCGTTTCGCGGAACACCTACGTGAGCTTGCATAGTCATTGTAGTGTTCATTCATGGTCAAGGCATACTGGAGTGTTGTCGTTGGATAGATTGAGTCTGTTATTGACGGCTACCTTCAGTGAGGCATTCTTATTTTTATATTATCACACGTTGTTGTTCGGGCCGTTGTGGATGGCATATGGATTCTGTGTGTGTTTCAGTAATAAGAAGGGGAATTACCTGCAGAAGGCAGTGTACTTGCTTATTCCAGCCATTATGTTAAGGTCCATGCTTCTAGCAAGGCGTGCCCTATTTCTATAATTAGTATTTATTGGTCTCTTTACCCATAAATCCTACAATATTAGTCTGGTTCTGACATTTAATGAACTAAGGTCGTGAATGTCAACAAAATTCATCATTCAAGTCCTGGTTTTAGTTTGCCCGCGCTCTCCTTGATTTTTTATATGAACTAAGGGCAAGGATGTGGGACTGTCAACAAATTACTACATTTTTCTTGTCCTGTTATATTCGACATATATTTTATAATGAGACTAAGGTCGTTGGGACTGTCAATACAAATTCTATACATTTCATGTCCTTTATATTTGACATATATTTTTTTAATGAACTAAAGATGGTGTGTGACTGTCAACAAATTCTACATTTCATGTCCTGTTATATTCAACTGTTTATTTTTTATGAATACTATGGCTTGTAGGGCAGCAACAAATTGATTCCTACCTTTGCTCGGTCGGCGGCCATCCTTCGTACAATCCCCAACTCTGGTTCATTCTTTGCATCTCAGCTTCCACAGTTCTCCGCCAAGTTGTTTTTGGTCGGCCTCTCTTTCGCTTATCCTCGGGGGTCCATAGCATAGCTGTTCTTGTGATGGTATCAGGGTCCCTTCTGAGGACATGGCCAACCCAACTCAGCGTCTGCCAGCTATGATGGTGTGCATGTCCTCCTGGTTACTCCGAATAAGTAGTTCTTGGTTGCTGATGGTGTTTGGCCAAAAGATTCGGAGAATTTTCCTTAGGCAGATTGTGTGGAAGGAGGACAGTTTCGACATTTCCTTCGCTGTTACTCTCCAACATTCCGCACCATAGAGAAGCACAGAAAGTACACAGCTCTCATACAGTCTTAATTTGGTGTTTGTGCTGTACTGGGAAGACTTCCAAATGTTGTTGAGAATAGCAAAGGCTGTTCTCGCTTTATTCATTCTGTTGTTAATGTCCTTGCTTGTTCCGCTGTCAGGTGTTACTATGCTTCCTAGGTAAGTAAATGTGTCTGTCTGTTCTAACTTCTGGTTCCTTACTGTTATTGGCTCAGGATTGCCCACATTTAGTGTCATGACCTCTGTCTTCTTCAAATTGATGTTCAGGCCAACCTGCTGGCCATACTTATTCAGTCTATCGGTTTTGTCTTGAATGTGTTGATGTGAATGCGCGAGTAGTGCAATGTCATCTGCATATTCCAAATCTTCCAGTGTAGAAAACATTGTCCATCTAATTCCTCTTGGACTGCCCTCTGTTGTCTGGCGCATCACCCAATCTATGACTGTCAAAAAAAATAATGTTGTTGATAAGGGGCATCCCTGTCGTACTCCTGTTTTCACTTCGAAAGTTACATTACTCGATCCAACACTGCACGTAAAGTTAGAATAGAGGCTTTTTATAATGGAAACAATGCGGCTGGGAATTCCATAAGCCCTCAGAATTTTCCATAGGCTGTCCTGTGTATGCTGTCGAAAGCCTTTTCAAAATCAACAAAGTTAATGTACAGCTGTCTCTGCCATTCTGAGCACTGCTCTATAATGTTCCTGAGGGCAAATATATGATCTGCACATCTTGTTCTTTCTGAAGCCCGCTTGTTCTTTCCTCAGTTTATGGTCAACTGCTTTTGAAATTCTCTGGATGATTATCCTGCCTAGTATTTTGCTGGGAACTGAGAGGAGGGTAATTCCTCTCCAGTTGTTGCAGTCTGCAAAGGTTTTCGCCCTTCTTGGGCAATTTGACAAATTATTCCTTTACTCCACTCTGTTGGTGTTGTCTCAGTTTCCCAGACTTGTGCAAATAGTGGTTCTAATAGTGTTCTGCTGCTAGTTCAGGGTCTGTCTTGAAAGCTCAGCATTTAAGATGTCGTGACCAGGCGATTTTCCATTTTTTAGGCCTTTTGATAGCTGTGATTAATTTCTTTTTTTCGTTGGAATGTCTTGTATTTGTACGTCTAAGTCACTTTCCAGCCTCAGGAACCACTCAGCTAAGTCTTCTGGTGGTTCCTTATCATTCCGTGTTTCTGTTAAATGCTCTGCTCATTCTTGTTTACTAGCCACTGTTGCTTGTGGTGATGAGATTTTCCTAGCTGTGTCTCTTTACTATACTGTTATTGTTGTTATGCACCTCGTTTGCCAATGATAGCTTTAGTTATTTTATATACTGTGTGTTTTGTTTCATCTTTCAGTGGCTGAATCTTTTGCCTGTCATGCAAGGTCATCCAGGAAATGTCCTTTCCTTTTGTTAAGCCCACGGGTTTGACGTTTTACTTCCTTGTCCAGCTGGACTGTTCTGTTCACTGTTTTATTGCGCCCTGTAAAAACCTGGGGAGACTTATGCTTCTGTTTTATTTATTTTACATTTCACATTTCTCTCTCAATTGTGCTGACCGTCCTCTCTACCAGAAAATAAAGTACTGTTTCCCCTGTAGCTGTTTTTATTCTCCCCACCCCTGTCCATCTGCTCTCGCTTATTCCCAGGATATGTAGTTTGTAATTCCTCATCTCTGCTGTGATCTGTCTCAGCTTTCCTGCCTCATTCATAGTTCTGACAATCCAAAAACCAATTCTGGTTTCGGGTTTTGTGGTCTGGGCATCCGTTTTCATGCCAGTGGCTTTCTTTCGGTTTTCACCACTGTATGTCATACGAGCCTGAGACTCCGGATGTCCGTCCCGCATCAAAGTTTGTTCATTTATTGCCGTTTCCGTAACATGTGCGATTTTTTTTACACAGACAGGGGTGTCGGCCCTGTGCTAAAACCCCCAACCTGGACGACCAGGGTACCAGCTTTTGTCTGACCCCTACCCACGCAGACCAGTCCAGCTTGGTTGAACCTACCAGGAGTAAAACTCCCACTGGCATAGCTCTGGGGATTGTCAGGGTACACAATCTGCCATACCGCTACAAGGTATAGGTACCATTGATGGCAGGAACTAAGGATGTAACTGTCAACAAATTCTACATTTCATGTCCTGTTATATTCGACATATATTTTTAATGAACTAAGGATGTAACTGTCAACAAATTCTACATTTCATGTCCTGTTATATTCGACATATATTTTTAATGAACTAAGGATGTAACTGTCAACAAATTCTACATTTCATGTCCTGTTATATTTGACATATTTTTAATGAACTAAGGATGTGACTGTCAACAAATTCTACATTTCATGTCCTGTTATATTTGACATATATTTTTAACTCATTAACTACCACAAGCCGCTGTCAGCGGCTCACAACATAATCACATTTGGACCGCAAGCCGCTCAGGGCGCCAATCTAATTTTGTAATAAAACGAATGAAAAATGTACTGAAACACTCTCTGATCTTGTTCGAGATTTTAAGTTGCCACCGGAAAACAAATTCCCAAAGCATGGTTGTTGTAGAACACTAAAAAAAATTGATATTATGTTCATATTTTTCAGCGTTTTGGGTTAGTTACCAAATCGTGTAAAACTGTTTACCGTGGCAACTAGTGCTAGGACTACAAAAAATGCGTGTAAATCTCGTCTAACGGCTGAATAGGATAGAAACGTGTTTCAACAATTGACTGAAAGATCTAGCGACAAGGACAAGAGTGAAAACGGTGTGCACATTGATTGAAATTGTGATTTTGATAGAGATGGGGCGCAAGCAGTTATAATTGTGAAAATATTGCAAGTCCTCGGCCATCGGAGGGCCGTTAAATAGCAACAACCTCTATTAGAGTTGCAACCAATGTTTATTGTAATAGTACATTCATTTATCTTTAAAATGACGTGTAATTCAAAAAAATCTGTAAACAATTACGAAAACTACAGCTTACTTTGTGCAAACACCTACAGGATGAAAAGGGGAAAACAATTTAATTCGGCCACAGTGTGTGTTTTTTAATTCGGTAGTTAATGTGTTAATGAACTAAGGATGTAGCTGTCAACAAATTCTACATTTTATGTCCTGTTATATTTGACATATATTTTTAATGAAACTAAGGATGTGACTGTCTCAACAAATTCTACATTTCATGTCCTGTTATATTTGACATATATTATTAATGAACTAAGACAGGATGTTGCTTCTTTGATTGCTGTTTTTGTTGTTCTCCATGTTTCAAGTCATACAATAGAAGGTTTTGATTTTTGTATTGGATTTACTTTCTTTTGATCTCCATGGTTTTGTTGTCTATGATCGTCTTTTTCTCTCATTCCTGTAGAAGTATTCTCCAAACTGAAACTGCGTTCCCTATAGGGGGAATTCCCCATAACATTATGTCCCTGATAAGTGGATTATTCATCGCAAAAAATGTGCGACCACTTAGGTTGTCACGAAATGACCGTGCTCTTCATTATATCGTGTTCACCTGTCTTTTTCTCTACATTGTGCCTTCCATTCATTTCTGTATCCGTATTTTCTCTCATATTGGTTTTCTCTCTTAGGTTTCATGTTGTTATTTTGCCTGACCTACATGGGTTGAGATAACGATAACAACCCAGCTGGGAGCAGAGATAAATCTACCTTACCTGTGTAACGCAAACACTGCCGTCAACGTATCTCGCAGACAATTTCAACATCCAGGCCAGTTAAGTCATTTTAATCTCCCCCCCCCCCCCCAAAAAAAAACAACCTTACCACGCAAAGAAACCACTATCTTAACCATTTTCAGTGAAGTAAAAAACTCAAAGGTTCAATGCACTATCATCACTTTTTTTTAACTCATGTTAAACAATAATTGATTATTAAATTTGTTATATGTATCTACACATTTAAAGTTGATTTAATTATTACGGAGAGAAGTGCACACGTATGAATCAGTTATCTTAAATATGTATACAATAGAGCTACTTAAGTCATATTTTACTGAATAATTCAGTTGGGGGTTCAGAAACGAGTAAATATATCTTCATATAAGAGGCGAGCAAATACAAAGTTCACGACGTCCTTGATAAATTCAGCTTTGAGCTTGATCTCTGAAATATACTGTGAAGACTCCCTAAAATAGAAGCACCATCCTTCTATTTACAACTCTGCCAAGAGTTATCTTGAGCGAAGGTAGACAACTTTAAAGACCCTCACTGTATACTCAAATTTTTGGCCATTGTTGAACCATCACTGCAGAGCAGGGGAGGCAATCCCCTAACATTTGTGCATTATCGTCTTTAAATTTCAGGATTCCCTGTACGTCCCATGTTGATGGATCATAAAGTCTCCCCTCCCCCCACGTATTTTACATTCTTAAATCTCCACTCCCCTCTTTTAATGTTTATCTTACATCCTGAAATTATCCACTTGTTGCTGTCATTTTCGACGGAGTCATCTGTCAAGTTATTTGCTTATGTTTGTATCATAAGTATAATTGTGTCTTTACCTGCGATGTCAGGTTGATTAGGGGTTGTCTTCCCTTGTTTATTCATTCATTGTGTTGACCTTTAGGGTCAGAGGTTGACAGTTCGGCGTAGGCCTATGGGAAGGTTTTTTAAGCGGGAGTGAGATATACTTCCGGGAAGCCGGGAGGTCCTGTTTTTCTGAAGGGACCAAGAGTCCATTGTTTTTCGGGGAGAATCTTCGAAGTAACTGCTATGGCAGTTTTCCCCAGTGAATCTCTGTGCGTCGGGATGACGACAGAATTCCTTGTGATGTTCTGAGGATTCATTTGCCAGGTAATACCGACCTTTATGCATTATTACGCTTTTCGGTGGCAGAACATGTAAAGGATTACCTAGGGTGAACAGCAGCTCACTGATCCGCCATTTCAGAACTTATATATTTGTGCTCGAGGTAGCCATCCAAGACTGTTAGTCTTATATTGTCCAGAAATCCAGTGACGAAGATATATTGTGGGAGCCGCAGATTGGCGGAACTTCTATCTACAATAAGTATTACTGCAGGGTTGATGATAACCTATTTAACAGAAGTACACGGCCGACGTCAGAACGAGGCCTGTGCTTCCGGCTATTATACTACAGCCTGATATGTGCAATTGGCGGGGAGTGCCAAGTTGCACCTGTGTGTCAAGTAACTAAGGCATCTGACGCGTTTAGTCAGAGACGCCAAGGGCGACGCTACGAACTGTCATTATTGAAGAACTTTGCTATTGACCATGCACGTCTATTCTGATGTTTACCTTTTTGAATGCCAAATGTATACCTATCGATGTCAGGTCAGCATGACCTTGTTACACTGACTGTTCCTGTTGATATTATGTGTGTTCCCGTCAATAAATGTCTTGAAACATGCCTGCAGTGTCAAAGCATCCTTGATTACTGCATGTGAGAGTATGGGTTGCAGGATCTACATCTATACGAGCCTAAACACATTCGCGCCTTCATTCGCACCCACACTCAATTCATCATACGCTCGCACTACACATCTAACAACATGTATACTGTCTTGGGCCAGTGATCACCTCAACAAGAAAAAAAGACAGTTACATTTCTGGTGGACCAGTTACGTGGGCTCTTATGATACATTTCTTGTCGCCAATGTGGCCTAGAAACTTACATTTCTGATGGACCAGATCTGTGGGTTTAAAAAGAACAGAGCGAGCATTTGACATTATTGTTGACATTTATGGATCCAGAAATTTACATTCCTGGTTGGCTGTTACATGTATGATGTCTCCAGTTTTGTCGAGAAAGTTACAAGAAGGACAAGTACACATTACACTTCTGATCTGTGGGTCTAAGCTACACACGGGACAGCCGTAACACACAGCGCTAATTCTACACTTGCAAGTTTTGGCTACAACAGGACAGATATAGGTCATCAACGGTTGACCCAAATAAACAGTACGAGCATTTATATTATAATGCTACATAAAGCATAACAAGACATGTACTGAAGTTAACTACTAGGCATTTGCTACGTGGACCATAACTGCATAGAAGGCGGGTTCCTATTGTAAACAGTACTGCTGGTTGTTACACGTTTCATTCAACAACAGACTTTTCTAGGTCAGAGCATTCAAGCTACATTGTTGGAGGTCAAGTGTCTGTAAACAGTACGTGGAAATTGTAAACATTCAATGTGCAAGCCCTAATTTGAGAAGGTCATAGTAACTTTGGTTCGTGAATACCACTTTATGTTACAGTGGATTTGACGTTCAGTGCGCGTTTGACATTTCGTTTCTGTGTTCGCAAGGAGCAAGGAATTTATTTTAGTTTCAGCTGTGACTGAACTTGTTCTGCAACACATTGAAATTGATTGCTATATGTTTATGTCACTTCTACTGTTTTTGTGTATTTTTCTGCGGGTTTTTCGGTTGGTGGGTCTTACGGTAAATATGCCACTTGATCGAGGCTTACTGTAAGCGTTCTGTAGGTGCAAATTTTCTTAATTTGGAAATTTGCTAGTGACAATTGGTCGCTATTGATGTTAGCTGTGATGTAATTGTACTTAACGTTGTTTTTGTAATATTTTGTCTGTTTTTCAGTTTTGATTGTCGATTTGTTTTGTTTGTATTCTGTAGGTCTCTCCTTTCTTGTGTATTTCTCTACACATTTTTGGTTAAAACAGTGTTGCCATTTGTATTGTTTTGTATTTTTGTCTTTGTATTTTTTTTTTGGTTGTACTACATTACTGTCATGCACAGTCTACATACACATACTTGGTCATGTTTTGATATTATTGATAAGGTAGACTCTTCATATAGAGTTTGTTAAATAATATTATATAAGATATTTATACAAGTTCTTTGATAAAAGACTTGTTATCTACAAAGATTGAGACAAGGTGAAATACATATTCAAGTTCTTTATAAAAAAGACTTGTGCCCATAGTGAGTGGGATATAAGGGAATTTTTTTTTCCACAGGTACTCAGGTGATTTTTTGGGTACATTATAAACAAGAGGAACATACAAAGTCTTTGTCTAAGACTAAGACAGTAAATAAAGTGAAGTGAGTATACAAGTCTAGCATTTCAGACTTGTCTCCCATTAAAGTGGGATAATTTAATATATTTGCTTCTGCAAGTTACTGATCTCAGTAGACAAGATGTCTACATTGGACTACTTTATTACACAAGGGAGAGCCCTTGATAAGACTGGTCAACAGTTAGAACAGTGGGCTGTTGCTCAGTATGACAAAGCATTAGCTGCTGAAGAGAAAAAAGCTCATGAAGAGGAAAAAAAAACTATGGCTGAAGAGAAGAGATTAGAAAGAGAAGCAGCTGCTGAACAAAAAAGGCTAGACAGAGAAGCTGATATTGCTGCTGAACAAAAGAAATTGCAGATGCAGGTGGAGGAAAGGAGATTTGAAGCTGAACAAAAGAGATTAGACAAAGAATCTGAACAAAGGAGATTAGACAAAGAAGCTGCTACAGAGGAGGGAAAGCTCAAGCTGCTGCAGAGGAGAGGAAAGCTCAAGCTGCTGCAGAGGAGAGGAAAGCTCAAGCTGCTGCAGAGGAGAGGAAAGCTCAAGCTGAGGCTGAAATTAGAAAAATGGAACATGAGGAAAGAAAACAGAAGATGGAACTTGATGAAAAACTCGCAACTTTGGAGTTAGAGAAATTGAAATTGGCGAGTACGGGTGCTCAGCAAACAACTTCGAGTACGACAAGGGAGTTTGTTAGTAGGATTAAATTGCCTCATTTCAATCCTTTAAAGGATGACGTAGCAGATTATCTAGATAGATTCCAATTTTTGTGCGATACGCATAACATAAAAAAGGAAAAATATGTTGAACAACTGATGCCATTTTTTACAGGTGACACAGTGACTACTCTTATGACAATAGACGAACATGAGAGGACTAATTATGATGTTGTCAGGGCAGCATTACTAAAAAAATATCAACTAAAACAAGAAGACTATCGTCTTCGTTTTAGGACAATGTTGCCAGAAAATGGAGTAGATTTCTCTGATTTTGTTACAAAGATACGTCGTACATTTACACGATGGGTTGAGTTGTCTCAGATTGAGAAAACATATGAAGGTCTAATGGACTTATTATTGCGAGATAAGGTTTTGTCATCTGTTAATGATTCTTTTCTTGCATTCCTTCATGAGCGTAAGCCTAAAAACTTAAAAGAAATGGAGGAATACTGTTGTCAGTATGCCACAGCACATCCCCATGCTACAGTTAGCAATTCTAAAGTGAAAGAAGGGTTGCCAGCTGCTTCGGCAACACCATATGGCCCTAATTTCAAAAAAAATTTCAGGGTGCTCAACAAAATTGGAATAGGGGAAGTAATCAAAATTACACTCAGAAGCGGAGTAATCCAACACATGATGGTTCTTCGTCTATGCAGTGGAGACAAGATGGTAGTTCTCGTAATTTTAGTGGTAATAATTTGAGACACTTTCGCAAAGGCTATCCAAATAATAACTATTCAAATTTTCGAGGTAATCATTCTCGACGTCAAGATTATGACGATGGTGAATTTAGAAACCGGGATTCAAACCGGAATGATGATTACAATAGGCAATATGATCACAATTACAGGGGAAATGATAGTCGAAATAATTACAGGGGAAATGATAGTCAAAATAATTACAGGGGAAATGATAATCGAGGTAGACCTAGGTTTAACAAGAAAAGACCTTACCAACAGGCAAACTCTGCGCAACAAGAGTTTGATGGAGCCTGTAATACAGTAAATGATAGTGGTAACTCTAGGGCTATCACTGGTTGTGCTTTCGATTTTGGGAGAGCAACTGAATGCCCCCAATGCTTAACATTGTTTGACTCATCAACTGTATCTACGCTAAGTTGTGGTCACCCTCTTCCTGCTCTACCTGCTACAGTTGCGCATGATGGGAGAGGATCTCTCATCTTACATAAAGGTCTAATAAATGATAGGCTAGTCTCAGTACTTTTCGATTCGGGATGTACTACCGTCGGGGTTAAGGAGTCTCTGATAGATCCTTGCTGTGCCACTGGAAAAACAATCAAATGTGTTACATTTGGTGGTACTATGGAAAGCTATCCTACTGCTATTATTAGGATTGACACTCCTTTCTTCACAGGAGATGTCCATGCATGTCTTCTTCCTAATCCTATTGCGGATCTTATAATCGGTCGTATTCATGGGGTTAAGGAATGCACCCCGCAACAAATTTCTAGTTGGGAAGAAAAAAACATTCAAACGGTCAATGCAGTGGTGACAAGAGCTCAAGCTCTTAATCCCCCAACTTCATCTGATAATAGTAATGAAGTTGATAGCCAAGACGAGCACTTGGTGATTTCCCATGACTCGTTTGTTAAACGTCAAGAAGAGGATCCTTCTTTGAAGAAATACTTCCTTCTTGCAAAGAAAGGGGATCCCAATCAAAATACGAATCACAAATCGTATATTACTATGAAGAATGGTATATTGGTACGAATGGTACAACACTCGGACAAGTCTATGCATTCGCAAATTCTTGTGCCTAAGTGTATGAGAGCCTTAATTCTTCGGCATGCACACGATTCTCAGTGTGCTGGACACATGGGTTTTTCCAGAACTAAAACTAGAGTCCTTGCGTCATTCTTTTGGCCATTCGTGAATAAAGACATCCGAATTTATTGCCGATCTTGCAAAATTTGTCAAGAGGTCAAGTCTAGGGGTCCGAGACATGCTGCTCCTATTCAGGCTGCAGATATTCCGATTCGGCCGTTTCAGAAAATGGCTATAGACATCATTGGTCCGTTCAAAATTAAGTCAGCCAGAGGACACCAATTTATCCTCACTTGCGTGGACATGTGCACGCGTTGGCCAGAGGCTATTCCTCTGAAGAGCATATCAACTGTCGATATCGCTGATGCTCTTTGGCTCGTATTTTCTCGTCTGGGATTCCCCGGAGAAATACTGTCGGATCACGGCACTCAGTTAATTTCGGACGTTATGTCTCAGGTAATGGCTACGCTAGACATTAAAAGGTCTCTCAGTAGTATTTATCATCCAATGTCCAATGGATTGGTAGAACGTCTTAACAGGACACTAAAGAACTTACTTGGCAAGATAACGGAGGATCATCCTGAAGATTGGGACAGGGTTTTACCTGCAGTCCTCTTTGCCTATAGAGAGGTTCCCAACGAGCATACAGGGTTTTCTCCTTTCGAACTTGTCTTTGGCGCGCAACCGCGCGGGCCAATGTCCTTGTTACACGATTTGATAACTTCCGATAATATTGACGATGATACACAATCGTCATATGAATATGTTATAGCTCTTAGAGAAAAGATTATCGAATCGTGCAGGTTAGCAACTTCATCTTCCGAATTTGCGAAAGAAAAAGCTAGGCGATTTGCTAATAAGAAAAGACGCCTACGTCAACTTTGTCCTGGAGACAAAGCATATGTCTTACTGCCCTCAAGAGAGAATAGACTTCTCATTTCTTGGAAGGGTCCATACACTATAGTCTCGAAAATTTCTGATGTCGACTATATTGTCGATGTGGATGGAAGGCATAAAACCTTCCATATAAATATGCTAACAGAGTTTATTGAACGTCCAGACTATTTACAGCCTATTTTCCAGGCGACGGACGACTCTCCAGTTCAACATGGTCACATCTCATCCCTGTCCGTTATACAGGATGAGGAAACTATTTTTTCTGACGTGAACTTACCTCTTCCTGCGATTCCACTTACTTCAACGGAATCGTGGAGAGACGTTACAGTCTCTTCCAACTTGTCTTTTGAGGAACAGCGTCAAGTATCCTCTACGTTACAATCATATCAGGATGTCCTTACCGACATTCCTGGACACACAGATGTCATAGAACATGACATCATACTTACTGATCGTAATCCGATCAGAGTAAGACCATACCCAATACCTATTCATTTTCAAGCACAAGTCGAGAAAGAATTGGATGAAATGATTCAACTACAAATAATTGAACCATCCACTTCAGCTTATTCTTCGTCGATAGTTATTGTTCGAAAGAAAGACAATAACATACGTCTTTGCGTTGATTATCGCAAATTAAATCAAGTTACGAAGTTCGATGCTGAACCTATGCCGTTATTAGATGATCTACTTATTAGACTTTCTAAAGCTAAATTCTTTACTAAACTAGACTTGTCGAAAGGTTATTGGCAAGTCCCACTGACGGAACACGCCAAACCTCTCACTGCTTTTTCGACACCTAGGGGTCTGTTTCAATGGAATTTTATGCCTTTCGGGCTTATGAACGCCCCAGCGACTTTCGTGCGCATGATGCGACGAATTCTATCAGATCGTGCAGATGTCATTGCATATTTAGACGACATCTGTCTTTTCAGCGATACTTGGGAAGAACACTATGTGGGTCTAAAGGAATTGCTATCTACTCTACGTGAGCATAGTTTGACTGCTAAACCCTCTAAAGCTTTTGTTGGGTTTAGTGAAATTTCCTTCCTAGGTCATCGAGTTGGTCATGGTCTGTTGAAGACAGAGGACCAAAACATTTCAAAGATATTAAATATCTCGGTTCCGAAGACAAAAAAGCAAGTGCGTAGTCTCTTGGGATTGATACAATTCTATGGAAGATTCATTGAGAATCTGTCCTCCATTATGGCACCACTTTCAACGTTATTGAAAAAAGGTTCTCCTAATATGGTGCGTTGGTCCCAAGAATGCCAATCTTCATTGGATCAGGTTAAGAATTTGTTCTCATCTCATCCTATCTTAAGACTACCGACGATTGATAAGACTTTTGTCCTTCGTAGTGATGCCTCTTCCACTGGCATTGGAGCGGCACTAATGCAGGAATATTCAGGAACTCTGCATCCTGTAATGTATATTTCTAGGAAGCTGAATGCGGCAGAAAGGAATTACTCGGTTTTGGACCGTGAATTGTTGGCTATGGTTTGGTCCATTCTTAAGCTACAAAGGTTCCTTCTGGGCGCGCATTTCTTTATGGAAACCGACCAAAAAGCTCTTACGGCTATGCAAAGTAAGGATTTGAAGAGCTCGAGATCTACTCGTTATGCTATTGCTCTTCAGCCTTTCCATTTCACGGTGCGAGCTATCCGTGGTTCGGATAATGTGATGGCGGACATATTGTCTAGATGCCCACATGATTCCAGTTAAATCTTGTGTCCTAGTTTTTCCTGATATATTTTCAGACTTAGGTCTGTCCTTAATATCATAATATGTTGTAATACAAATGTATTTGGATGATGTTTAGATAATTTAACAAATTTCATTTTGTCCATCCATCAGTGATATGTTGCTAAAATAGCATTGACATTTGTATATTGCTATGATTATATTATTTAGTAATGTTTGATATATGATTGGTATTGCCAGCAACTTAGGTTTCTTGAATGGTATCCCTTAGTTTGTTTGGCTTAAAGGAAATATTTTCTCCTATGTTGGGAGATGATTTGTACCCTCTTCTATTGTACCTGATATTAGGTTCATTGTTTGCATGAGCACAGAAGTGATACTGGTGCTATCTTGCTCATGAACATATTAAAAAAAAAAAAATTGCATTTTTTTTTTACAGGGGGGTGGTAGTAATGTTGCTGTCATTTTCGACGGAGTCATCTGTCAAGTTATTTGCTTATGTTTGTATCATAAGTATAATTGTGTCTTTACCTGCGATGTCAGGTTGATTAGGGGTTGTCTTCCCTTGTTTATTCATTCATTGTGTTTGACCTTTAGGGTCAGAGGTTGACAGTTCGGCGTAGGCCTATGGGAAGGTTTTTTAAGCGGGAGTGAGATATACTTCCGGGAAGCCGGGAGGTCCTGTTTTTCTGAAGGGACCAAGAGTCCATTGTTTTTCGGGGAGAATCTTCGAAGTAACTGCTATGGCAGTTTTCCCCAGTGAATCTCTGTGCGTCGGGATGACGACAGAATTCCTTGTGAGTTCTGAGGATTCATTTACCAGGTAATACCGACCTTTATGCATTATTACGCTTTTCGGTGGCAGAACATGTAAAGGATTACCTAGGGTGAACAGCAGCTCACTGATCCGCCATTTCAGAACTTATATATTTGTGCTCGAGGTAGCCATCCAAGACTGTTAGTCTTATATTGTCCAGAAATCCAGTGACGAAGATATATTGTGGGAGCCGCAGATTGGCGGAACTTCTATCTACAATAAGTATTACTGCAGGGTTGATGATAACCTATTTAACAGAAGTACACGGCCGACGTCAGAACGAGGCCTGTGCTTTCGGCTATTATACTACAGCCTGATATGTGCAATTGGCGGGGAGTGCCAAGTTGCACCTATGTGTCAAGGTAACTAAGGCATCTGACGCGTTTAGTCAGAGACGCCAAGGGCGATGCTACGAACTGTCATTATTGAAGAACTTTGCTATTGACCATGCACGTCTATTCTGATGTTTACCTTTTTGAATGCCAAATGTATACCTATCGATGTCAGGTCAGCATGACCTTGTTACACTGACTGTTCCTGTTGATACTATGTGTGTTCCCGTCAATAAATGTCTTGAAACATGCCTGCAGTGTCAAAGCATCCTTGATTACTGCATGTGAGAGTATGGGTTGCAGGATCTACATCTATACGAGCCTAAACACATTCGCGCCTTCATTCGCACCCACACTCAATTCATCATACGCTCGCACTACACATCTAACAGCATGTATACTGTCTTGGGCCAGTGATCACCTCAACAAGGAAAAAAAGACAGTTACACCACTGTAGATAGTTTCTAGTTCCTGAAGTTATGTCCCTTTGTTTGGATTCTCTAGTCAAATACTAGGCAGGATAATTATCCAGAGAATTTCAAAAGCAGTTGACCATAAACTGAGGAAAGAACAAGCGGGATTCAGAAAGAACAGAAGAGGAGCAGATCATATATTCACCCCCAGGAACATTATAGAGCAGTGCTCAGAATGGCAGAGACAGCTATACAGTAACTTTGTTGATTTTGAAAAGGCTTTTGACGGCATACACAGGGACAGCCTATGGAAAATGCTGAGGGCGTATGGAATTCCCAGCCACATTGTTTCCATCATAAAAAGCCTCCATTCTAACTTTACATGCAGTGCTGGATTGAGCAACCTAATTTTCGAGGTGAAGGAGGAGTACGACAGGGATGCCCCTTATCAACAACTTTATTTTTGACAGTGATTGACTGGGTGATGCACCAGACAACAGAGGGCCGTCCAAGAAGAATTATATGGGCAACATTTTCTACACTGGAAGACCTGGAATATGCAGATGACAATGCACTACTCGCACATTTACATCAACACATCCAAGAAAATATCGATTGAATAAATATAGCAAGCATGTGGGTCTGAACATCAATCTGAAGAAGATAGAGGTTATGACAGTCAATGTAGGCAATCCTGAGCCAATAACAGTAAGGAATCAGAAGTTAGAACAGACAGACACATTTACTTACCTAGGATGCATAGTAACACCTGACGGCGGAACAAGCAAAGACATTAACAACAGAATGAATAAAGCGAAAATTCGGAAGGCTTATGGAATTCCCAGCCGCATTGTTTCCATCATAAAAAGCCTCTATTCTAACTTTACGTGCAGTTTTGGATTGAGTAATGTAACTTTCAATGTGAAAACAGGAGTACGACAGGGATGCCCCTTGTCAACAACATTATTTTTGACAGTCATAGATTGGGTGATGCGCCAGACAACAGAGGGCAGTCCAAGAGGAATTAGATGGACAACGTTTTCTACACTGGAAGACCTGTAATATGCAGATGACATTGCACTACTCGCACATTCACATCAACACATTCAAGACAAAACCGATAGACTGAATAAGTATGGCCAGCAGGTTGGCCTGAACATCAATCTGAAGAAGACAGAGGCCATGACACTAAATGTGGGCAAACCTGAGCCAATAACAGTAAGGAACCAGAAGTTAGAACAGACAGACACATTTACTTACCTAGGATGCATAGTAACACCTGACGGCGGAACAAGCAAGGACATTAAGAACATAATGAATAAAGCGAGAACAGCCTTTGCTGTTCTCAACAACATTTGGAAGTCTTCTCACTACAGCACTAACACCAAATTAAGACTGTATGAGAGCTGTGTACTTTCTGTGCTTCTCTATGGTGCGGAATGTTGGAGAGTAACAGAGAAGGAAATGTCGAAACTGTCCTCCTTCCACACAATCTGCCTAAGGAAAATTCTCCGAATCTTTTGGCCAAACACCATCAGCAACCAAGAACTACTTATTCGGAGTAACCAGGAGGACATGCACACCATCATAGCTGGCAGACGCTGGAGTTGGGTTGGCCACGTTCTCAGAAGGGACCCTGATACCATCACAAGAACAGCTATGCTATGGACCCCCGAGGGAAAGCGAAAGAGAGGCCGACCAAAAACAACTTGGCACAGAACTGTAGAAGCTGAGATGCAAAGAATGAACCAGAGTTGGGGCACTGTACGAAGGATGGCCGCCGACCGAGCAAAGTGGAATCAATTTGTTGCTGCCCTACAAGACGCCACCAGGCGTGATGGCCGCTGACTGCTTTGACGGTTGGCGGTTATGCATCAAAGAAGAAGAAGAAGAATAAAGCGAGAACAGCCTTTGCTATTCTCAACTACATTTGGAAGTCTTCCTAGTATAGCACAAACACCAAATTAAGACTGTATGAGAGCTGTGTACTTTCTGTGCTTCTCTTTGGTGCGGAATGCTGGAGAGTAACAGAGAAGGAAATGTCGAAACTATCCTCCTTCCACACAATCTGCGTAAGGAAAATTCTCCTAATCTTTTGGCTGAATACCATCAGCAACCAAGAACTACTTATTCGGAGTAACCAGGAGGACATACACACCATCATAGCTGGCAGATGCTGGAGTTGGGTTGGCCACGTCCTCAGAAGGGACCCTGATGCCATTACAAGAACAGCTTTGTTATGGACCCCCGAAGGAAAGCGAAAGAGAGGCCGACCAAAAACAACTTGGCGGAGAACTATGGAGGCTGAAATGCAAAGAATGAACCAGAGTTGGGGCACTGTATGAAGGATGGCCGCGGACCGAACAAAGTGGAAGCAATTCTTTCTGCCCAACAAGACGCCACCAGGCGTGATGGCCACTGACTGCGTTGACAGTCTGCGGCTAAGGATCAAAGAAGAAGAAGAAGTTTGGATTCTCGTTAAAAAAATTACAGCCCCTGTAGATAATTCTCCATCCTGAAATTACTCCCCTTGCATGTGTTCAGGAATGTGAATTATGTTCCCTTGTTAATGCAATCCTCATTCTGAGATTATTTCCTTCTAATTGTATTCTTTATCCATGAATTATGCCCCCTGTGTGTCAACTGTCCTTCCTGAAATTATGCCCCCTGTAGGTCGATTCTACTTCCTCAAAATACGGCACCTGTTAATATTACCTTTGTCGGCGAGTCATAATATGCCTCTATATGTGGATTCTCCTTCTTAAAATTACGTCACCTCCATGTGGATTCTCCTTAAAATGACGTCACATCCATGTGGATTCTGCGTCCTGAAATTACGACCCCTTTTAATGAATTCTTCATTCTGAAATTACTCCCTCCTGTAGATGGATTTTTCATCCTGAAATTACAAATCCATATAAGTAAATTCTCTTTCCTGAAATTACGTTCCCTGTGGGCGTATCATGAATTTAAGCCCTTTGCGGGAGTATATTCTATCGTGATATTGTGCCTATTGTTGGTCGATTCTCCGCATTGAAATTAAGTCCCATGTAAGTGTACCCTTCATTATGAGTTATGTGTCCTGTCTGTGGATTCTTCATAATGAAATTAATCCCATGTAGGCGCATTGCCCATTATGAAATTATGCCCCTTGCAGCCGTAGTCTTCATAATGAAATCACTACAGTCCAAAATTATGTTCCCTGAAGGTGCATAACCAACCCAAAAAATGGCATCCCCAATAGGTGTATTCTATATTTCGAGATTACATCCCTTGTTGGTTCATCTTTCACGGCCATAGCTTCAGAATAACGGTACCAACAGGACTCATAGTTTCAGAATGGAAAATGAACCTACAGGAGACATAATTTCAGAATGGAAAATGAACCTACAGGGGACATAATTTCAGAATGGAAAATGAACCTACAAGGGTGTCGTAAAATTCGAATCTGTCTTACTTCTTCTTCTTCTTCCGTTCTTAGCCACCGACCGTCAAAGCAGTCAGTGGCCATTACGCCTAGTGGCGTCTTAGGGATACAGCAGATAGGTTTTCATTGCCATTGTTTCCCATCACGCCTATTGGCGTCTTTAGGGCAACGGCAAATCAATCCATTTGCTGTTGTTTCCGTAATCGAAGTGACTGGCAAACGGGTGATCAGCCCGTTGGTAATCTGTCTTACACCACGCTCAAATTCCCCACCCCAAATTAACTATAGTATTTGAAGCAGTCTAAGAACCCAGTCAAATTTACCGCCAAAAATGTATCTACTGTATTTGAATTAGTCTAAGAACCAAGTCAAAATTTACCGCCCACCAAAAATTATCTAAGAGCATAGTACAGATTTAACAACCAATCAAAGTGCTTATTTTTTTGGGTAAGGATAAAGAAACCTTTTAACTTGGTAACAATGCCTATTTTGTGTTTTTGACCGAACGAAGATATTTTATTTCTTAACAACGAAAGATAGTTAAATAGAAGGAAATATCTCAAATTATAGCGCTGATATTGCTTAACACATAAGCATAAATATTCACGCATGATAACATTGTATTGTAGTAGAAAAATTTATTTTAGTGATATTTTCATATCAGGGTAATGCCAAATTTAATTACTTTAAAATTACCCAGATTGATATGCAAAGGAATAACTAAGGGAAACCTATATAGAGCGGTAGAGAGCAATTGGCCGTTTGATTATCACTTTTGATAACTAAAATCAGTCCAATAATAACGGTAATATAAAATATTAAAATTTAGTCAGATTATACAAACACGCTCAGATTCGCACCAGTCTCTAGTCTCTACGCATAATTTGGACGATCTTTCCGATTGGGCGGATGTAGTTCTATAAATAGTAACAAGGTGGTACGATCTGGGCCATTCGATTAAAAAATCTGCACCGAGCTGACAGAAACTAAAAGACAGAACGACCAAGTCTTTGCCTTCTGATCTTAGAGCAGTTCTAGAGCCCGTAGAAGGCCAGTTCAGCTTGTGTGTGTGTGAATATATTTGCCTGAGGGTAAGAAAGATATATTTATTTGCATATTTTGTTAATTATTAACCTGTGTATAGCCAGAGTATGTGTTAATGCTAAGTGGAAAGTGAAACTAAAATGTGTTGTGCCATACTGACCCATTTATGAATGTGTGTAGTTTTGCAGACATGTTCGAAATGAAAAAAATGTGTATAGTGTTTGCAAATATGGTAACAAATTACGACAGTAAGTGTTAGTAGTGGTTTAAATTGGTATTTTCTTCTGGAGTGACACACTGTTCAAAGATCATGTGATAAACGTACAGGAAAGGTTAGAATGAAGTAATCAATAGGTCACATGCTGTTTGGTACTTAACATGATTATCGTACGGAAGCCAAGCATGGACTAAGAACGCTAACATTGAATCAATACAGAGAAAGAATGATCACATGGAACGGACTGTAGGCAAAGAAATTCTAGGTCTTGTGCAACTTGTTAGCACAATAACTGAAAAAGGGTAAGACTTAGTGTTGTTTATGGGTGAGTGAATTAAGGCAGACTTCTACATGGAATGTGGTTGTCCTTTTATTCCAGGTTATATCACGAAATTACATCGTGGCTGCATTCACTTGAGAGGAATTTTGTGGAAGATGAGAGTTCCTTATATGTCTGGAGCCAGACCCCATCTTCTCAGTCAGGAGCTATAAAGTTTGTGGTCCTGACTTGTGTATATGAGAATCAGCAGCAACATTCTAAGATAAGTCCTTCATAAAGGCCAGTGTCAGTTTATCCAATCATTCACCCAAGAGTAATCAAACTAGGATTACAACCCTTTTTTAGGACGAATATAAAAGACCTCCAAAATAATAAATAAAACTTACAGCATAGTGATAGCAGAAGTTAACACTCATACGAACAGAAGATGTGTGTAGTTATTCCAGTGAACAATCTACAGAATGAAAAGGATTTTTCATTTTATTGATTTTGATTTGTAAATATCATTATATTGCTTTTGAGTATTCCTGACCTGAAAAGATTGAGGTTCAGGACAGTTAAATTATACATAAAATTTCATACAGTTTTGCTTAATAATTTTATTAAAGTTAAAGTTCTGTTTTGAAATTAATAACTGTTATAATAAATAAATTACCCTAGACAATTTGCCACATAAAACAACACAGTTAATCTTTAATCCTTGTGGGATCTTAAGAGGTAGCAGTTAGGGACTCAGAGTACTACATCATCATCATCTTCTCTGAGAACTTACATAGCTTGACCCCACTTTGACGTCTGTACACCCTTGCTCTTTTCAGAGAAGGGGGTATTACTTATAAGACCCGTCTCTTATCTGGCACTATCCTGGTATCCTCTGATACATCTATTTGTCCAGGATAGCCTATATTTTAGTAACATCAAAACCTCTTATGACAAAGGGATATAATTTCAGAAAGGAAAATGAACCTACAGTGGACATAATTTCAGAAGGGAGAAACTCGTGTAAGAATGTACGCATCCTAGGATTTGCTAAGGGCAGCGTTTTTGTGTGTGATGATGAAGATGAAATCAAATCTGAAGAAACAAATGAAACAAGTAGAACAACAAGAGAAATACGGAATACACGATTTTATGCAGAGGATCAACATAGGATTCCATAAAATGAAATGCGAAAAGAGTAAATGGTCTTATAAAAAAGATGAAATGTTTTCGGCTTCTCGGCACACTAGTGAACATTGAGAAATACTAACAGAAGAAATGTTTTCGGCTTCTCGGCACACTAGTGAACATTGAGAAATACTAACAGAAGAAATGTTTTCGGCTTCTCGGCACACTAGTGAACATTGAGAAATACTAACAGAAGAAATGTTTTCGGCTTCTCGGCACACTAGTGAACATTGAGAAATACTAACAGAAGAAATGTTTTCGGCTTCTCGGCACACTAGTGAACATTGAGAAATACTAACAGAAGAAATGTTTTCGGCTTCTCGGTACACTAGTGAACATTGAGAAATACTAACAGAAGAAATGTTTTCGGCTTCTCGGCACACTAGTGAACATTGAGAAATACTAACAGAAGAAATGTTTTCTGCTGCTCGGCACACTATTGAACATGGAGAAATACTAACGGAAGAAATGTTTACGGCTTCTCGGCACACTAGTGAACATTGAGAAATACTAACAGAAGAAATGGAAGTCGTGGCACACTAGTGAACATTGACAAATACTAACAGAAGAAATGTGTTCGGCTTCTCGGCACACTAGTGAACATTGAGAAATACTAACAGAAGAAATGGAAGCCATGGGCACAGGCCTTTTTACCGTACACGATTTACAACATTGAGAAATGTATCACATGCTGTGAATTTTGGGAGTGCATACACAACTAATAATAACAACGGTGCAGCACAGCATTGAGAGTTATAGCTCAGACTTAGAGTATAGTTCAGTGTTATAGTATAGCTCAGACTTAGAGTATAGTTCAGTGTTATAATATAGCTCAAATTTAGAGATTAGCTAAGAGTATAGCTCAGACTTAGAGTATAGCAAAGAGTATAGTTCAGTCTATAGCATAGAGAGTTCTAACTCAGACTTAGTATAGCATAGCGAGTTAGAGTACAGCTCAGTTTAGCATAGAGAGTTAGAGTACAGCTCAGAGTTTAGCATAGAGAGTTAGAGTACAGCTCAGAGTAAAGCATAGTGAGAATATAGCTCAGACTTATAGTATAGTTCAGAGTTAGAGTATAGATTAGACTTTGAGTATAGCATACAGAGTTATACTACAGCTCAGACTTAGAGTATAGTTAATAGAATTAGAGTACAGCACAGATTATATGAACTATACTCAGGTAAGTCTGAGTACAGCATAGTTAGATTACAGCTCAGAATTAACGTACATCATAGTTAGATTACAGCTCAGAATTAACGTACAGCATAGAGAGTTAGAGTACAGCTTAGAATTAGAGTATAGTTCAGCGAATTAGAGTATAGATCAGAGATTTTCAGTATAGCCCAGAGATTGTAAGTTTTTTAAGCAATATAGATATTTGCTAGGGGACATTTTTCTGTTGGTATTTTTATTGGGCGAACACGGCTGGATGCATCCTGCCCATGTCAAGACTACACGACGTGTCCCGTCACTTTTAGCACAAGCCCAACCCCTACGTCTGCCATTCACACCAAGCACGGCCCCTAACTCATTCATCTCCCCGACATCTGTCTATCACATGAGCACTCTCCCGCTGACGTTTTGCTCTTTTCTCTGTACAAGTTTCAGACCAGAGATGTCTGCCAGATGGTTCCAATCCGTCCCTCACTGTTGTGAGACTTTAAAATCCTCACATTCGGCGCCATCTTATGAGTTGCTGCTATCTTGCCCTCATTACCCCGCTCAGGCAGAGTGAAACGTTAACATCTAGAGCAATATCCCTGACCAACTTCCTTTTATCATCACAGCTTCAGACATGTTGAGTTAACAGTTTCATAATTAGAAGTTAACATCTTGAGTTAATAGTTTCATAATTAGAAGTTAATATCGTCTCAAACTTTTCATGAGGACAACTCCTGGAAGGGAGACAACTTTGATTTAGTCAGGGGAAACAAATCTGTGTAGAAGTTTAATGTTGCCTCAATGGAGATCTGCACTGGCTGGAAGTGTCTCTCCATCAGCCTCAAATAGTCTCCCTTGTTAATGGGGACATAAACTCTTGTCAATTAGTGGTGATGGTACGGAATCGTTGCTCCAGGTTTATGCGCGGAAGCTGAGCTATCCGCGTCTTTGATCTAGCCACTCTGAAAAAGTGGTTTGTAGAGACGTTGTCTAAGCTGTTATATGTCGGGCTATCAAGTGTGTTGTATCACGTGATCTTTGATTGCTTGAACTTGTGGAAGTAGTTACTCCATCACTGTCATCCCAGCTCTTTGTGCACGAGATACAAGTTGATGCTCTCAGCCCAGCCCTCCGCCACAGATTATCCATGCCACACGTAGTGTTTGTAGTGACACGTCACCAGTTAAGTACACACATTCTGCTCTCGTCACCGCTTTCTGCGGTAGGTTCAACCCAGTCTACAGGCTGGCTTTACACAGATGCCCTGTTGCCTCATGAGGCTTATACCCAAGTCTTTCCTCGTCATGTTGGGCTCTTAGGTAGGGGTTTCTACTTGCCAGTGAGGTGCGCATGATGTAATAGTGGTATCTTCTGCCACTCCCCCCTACCCCACCACTCAGCCAAACTTGATGTCACCATATTTCGTTGTCAGGCTTACTAAAACGTCAGATTCTTTAAAGAGACTTGTTTTAATTTGAGGCTTGAATCAAACTTTCATGTTTTTATGTGAGGCTTGGATCAAACTTTCATGTTTTAGTGTGAGGCTTGAATCAAACTTTCATGTTTTAATGTGAGGCTTGGATCAAACTTTCATGTTTTTATGTGAGGCTTGGATCAAACTTTCATGTTTTAGTGTGAGGCTTGCATCAAACTTTCATGTTTTTATGTGAGTCTTGAACCAACTTTCATGTTTTTATGTGATGGTTGAATCAGACTTTCATGTTATTATGAGAGGCTTGCATCAAACTTTCATGTTTTTAATTTGAGGCTTGTATCAAACTTTCATGTTGTTTATGTGAGGTTTGCATAAAACTTTCATGTTTTTGTTTGAGGCTTACATCAAACTTTCATGTTTTTGTGTGAGCCTTGCATTAAACTTTCATGTTTTTGTGTGAGGCTTGCATCAAACTTTCACGTTTTTTAATTTGAGGCTTGCATCAAACTTTCATGTTTTAATTTGTGGCTTGCATCAAACTTTCATGCTTTTGTGTGAGGCTTGCATCAAACTTTCATGTTTTTAATTTGAGGCGTGCATCAAACTTTAATTTTTTAGTGTGAGGATTGCATCAAACTTTCATGTTTTTAATTTGAGGCTTGTATAAAACTTTCATGTTTTTGTGTGAGGCTTGTATAAAACTTTCATGTTTTTATATGTAGCTTGCATTAAACGCGCACATTGTCCTGTGAGGGTTCCATGAAACGTTCTTATTCTATAAGGGACATTCAGTTTCATTGTTTCTGTATACAAACTACGACAAACGTCATGTTTTTATGTGAAGATTATGTCAGACGACAAGTGTCTAATTGGAGATTACGTCAGATGTCATATGTCTACGTAGAGATTATGTCAGACGTCGTGTGTCTAAGTGGAGATTACATGAGACGTCGTGTATCTATGTGAAGATTAAATCAAACGCTAATTTTATATGGCGTAAGCGGACATTATGTTAGACGCCATGTGTCTATGTGGATATTATGTCAGACTTCATGTGTCTATGTGGAGATTATGTCAGATTTCACGTGTCTATGTAGAGATTAATGTAAGACGTCATGTGTCTATGTGGAGATTATGTCACAAGTCATGTGTTGTTAAGTCATATTTTAATTAAGGGGAGTTAAGTGTTAAAGACTGGAATGTACGGGTCGATTTTTGTACACGCTAGTTAACACGCTCTGCGTGATGAGAGAATTTTTAGTCGGGGGTTGTTGCGGAGCAATGTTTAAACTGTTACCCGACTAGTTGTTTCTTTATTTTTTTAAAAAATATGATAAGGAATCGGGTCGAAGGTTCTATGATATTGTTTTGAGGGGAAAGGCGGATGAATTCTGCTCACATCTCAAGCTGCGAGTTCGCGCTTGAATGAATTGTACTGAGCTGTTTTAAGCAGCTGATTTTTCGTGATAGTACTTTGCTGGTAGAGCTTGGAAATGGCCGTTTTACCTTTTCTCTAGTGTGTTCCAGTATATATCCTTTTGTGAAAGGAATATTTGATAATTGCAGAAGGTACTTTATTGAAGATATTATGAGGCCACGGATTGTACAGGCCTTTATTCTATATTCATATTCCTGTGAGGGATTGTTTTGAAGATAGATAGTGTGTTGAAGAGAATGTTGTTTTCTCCCAGGGAACTTGTTATTCAAAGCCACGGATCTCGTTGGCTTGTTAATGCATTGTATTCATATTGATTCAAAGTCATGGACTATTGAGAACTGGAATGATATTTTTGCTGTACTATTATGAGATGAAATATGTGCTTCTATGTCCTGCAGCCTATTCACCTATTTGCTGATTCATGTTTCCTGATGGATATTTTGTACTTAATGCCCATGATTTGCTGTGGTGGTTTATGCAACCGTTGTTATGGATTTACTTACATGTTGCTTCATGAGTATGCTGTGAATTGTCTTGCTATGAGGTCTACGTGACCGTCTCGTCAATAAACTGTATAACGTTGCCAGGTCTTACAACATTTCCTGACTTCTACGTTGCTGTGGTGTGAGTGACTTATCATAGACATACTTAAAGAACCTATACACATTCGCGTATATTATATTTCCATAGTCCCACACCTGTCGGCCATCTGTAAGCCCGACTTATGCTGATCGCCATTTATCAGCGAAACCATATACTGTATTAACTTTGTCCAGCCATCCCGCCTGCGGGAGCTGTTACAGCAAATACTCCGTTACATGTGTCTATATGGAGATTATGTCAGACTTCATGTGTCTATGTGGAGATTATGTCAGACGTTATTTGTCTATGTAGATATTACGCCAAATGCTATGTTTCTGTGCGAAGATTATGTCAGACGTCATGTGTCTATGTAGAGATTATGTCAGACGTCATGTTCTTATGTAGAGATTATGTCGGACGTCATTTGCCTATGTGGAGATTACTACAAATACCTTGTATCTATGTGGAGATTATGTCAGAAGCTATATTTCTATCCGCAGATTGGGTCACACACGCGTGATTTACAGTGGCGTCTGCTTCGAAGAGTCCTGATATTTTAACTTTATGTTGTATTTTTGTGTGCATCCCTTCTGCCATGTTTCGCATGCTTTTTTTTCTCTTAGAAATGCTCCGTTTGATGTAAGATTGTCCCTTCTAAAACTCTAATGCATAACAATTGTACCAATTTAATCATTAAAAAAATTATTATTCTAGTTTGTTGTTCCGGTAATAAAGACTGTCGTCAGTATCTTCTATTTAAACGGTTCCTGTCTTCAGCTCAGACTTAGAATGCGATGTTCACATGCCATCTCCATCCTCTGTTGTTGTAGTATAAGTGGCAGATCTACATTTTGGGGGCCCTGAAGCTTGCACTCTAAGAGGGGCACCTTTTATTAAAAACATTGATGGGGTGGAAAATGGGACAAAACGGGTTTGTTCATGTAGTTTTGTGCCTAACTCTCTCTCTCTCTCTCTCTCTCTCTCTCTCTCTCTCTCTCTCTCTCTCTCTCTCTCTCTCTCTCTCTCTCTCTCTCTCATCCACTCCGGCAGTATCACTTAATTTCTTCATTTTTCTCCCTCATCTTCCAATTATTTGGCTTATTTAGGGCCCTTACATTCTTTTTTGCTGTGACCGCACCTCAGACGTATTTACGTTCCGCCAGGTGAATTGTAACAGTACCCAGTTAATTACACCGGTTACCGGTAATACGTTTATCTCTTTGAGTCGGTCTAGCAACCTTTGACAGAGTCGATTTCTATTGACTCAAGCTGGGCGTGCACGATCGATTCAGTAGAATACCATATTGTCTGTCTGGGGAAGCTGTCTGCGAAAGACGAGGGCCCATACGATAATGAGATAATAGCTTCCGGGACCATCCCTGTATCAAGATTATTACAGATAATCTGTCTGGGGGAGACAATATTGGTAGGAACGCATCTGGGCAGTAAATTGGTTCACAGATTTGTTTGTGAGTTTGATTAGAGATGCGATCGGAAGTGTTACAGCATTATTAGAAATAGGTCACGCGATGGAATTTTAAAATTTAATATGTTAAAACACGCGGGGGACCAAGGATCCAGACCCCGAGGACGACCCAGAGTCCGCTGGGTGGACAACATTAGACAATCTTTGAAGGACCGAGGACTAGAATGGAACCAGGCCAGGAGGAAGACAGCCGATAGAATAGTCTGGCGCTCTCTCTTCCAAACCTCTACACCTCACGGTAGAAGGGGAACGATTAAGTAAGTAAGTAAGTAAAACACGCGGGGGAGATTATGAATTTAAACACACCTACCCAGATAGTGCCAAAAGAGCTAACCATTAGTTTGATTTGAGAGCAGAAATATACATTGACTTTCATTGGAAAATTCGTCGGAAGAACAATCTGGATTTCAACTTAGAATGAGAGATATAATCTAGCGAAATCGGAGACACAGATCAGACTGCATTGCCACGTCAAGCCAGCAATTCATCAAAGCCAGAGAGAGAAGGATCGGACTAAGAATTCCTATATTATAGGTGACAGATCGAAAGTATTTGGGCAACTTTAAAACTTAAAAGTAAACCTGCATTTTAAATACAAAGACTGCAAAATTACAGGACCAAGACCGAAGTATTTGGGCAACTTTAAAACTTAAAAAGTAACCCCGCATTATAAATACGATGTCCGGATACCTAAGGAATCAGATCACCGGTCATAAGAGGAAAGATAAAATTTCCAGGCCAAGTGATTCGAAGCATCTAATAAAGTGCTACGTCTACTCTAAACAGTGCGAGGAGATTGTGTTCCCAAATGTTAGGGTAAGTGTAAACATTTATTTTACAAATGTGAATTTGATATGATTTTCTTGCTAAGTGGTTATATATTAGTCTGGCTACCTCAACATATGAAAATAGTATATTCATAAACCACTGCAGGAAGCGCTGGTGATTTCTTCTTGCTAGTTGTACAGACAACCAACAGCAGAGGTGACCCTAGACTCCGACTGGAGCAATGATGAGTGATGATTACATCACATGTGCATCAAGTGTATCAAATCATTTTGTGAGATATATGTACCTTGCTCATTTTAATTCAGGCAAATCATTGCTCGCGCTGTCCAAGCACATAGTTTTAACAAGTTAAAATAGTGATGAAATAATGATGATCGTGGTACTAAGCTATCTGACCGTTCGGAGAACAAAGCTATCAGACTGTGAAGTGTCATCATCACAGAAGGATTGACGAAACCCAGGCTGCAAGACTCACTCATACAAGCTAAGTGCTTGTAAAAAAAGCACCAGCAAAAGGACATTAAAATTAAAGTTTAATTTTAATGTTAAATTCTCAACCCACGTCTCAATGACGAGAAATTTTTTTAAACTCTAAAATTCACCATCATTTCATCACTATTTTAACTTGTTAAAACTAATTGATTATTAAATGTGTTACATGTTATTTTAAAACATAACAATCATAGATGATTCAGTTATTATAAGTGTGAAAGCATACGTATTGTCGTAAAGTTGTGTGTAAACCCACTTCTTTGTTAATACCCTATGTCGATATACAAATATGCACAGCCAATCCACGTTCAACAGACTCTGAGACAGATTAAATTACACGAAGTCAAGATGGCGGCAGAAAGAATAAATTGGAACAAATAAAATTAAAAGGAAAAAGAACTGTTGCTTCGGAACTGGGTCAGGGAAAGTACGAAAACGTCGGCTATTAAAAAGACCAAAACGTCGAGAACCTATCAAAAGGGTTCCTTACGCACTGGCAGATTCCCTGCATCTACCTATATAAACGGGCGCGTTTTATTAAAAAACACACACAAACACGAAGGCCAGCTCGAACGACAGACTGGGGAAGAGAAAGCTGTCAAGACTGATTTATGTGTACCTGCATGACACGGGCAGACTTGCTTCACTAAGTCGAGTCTCTGGCTTGTATTAATTTTAGAGGGTTTATTCGTGTCATCCAACCTGAAGTCGTATGTTCGAGTAAATCCAGCTGCCTGGAACTTCGCAGGAGCATAGTGATTGTATCAGAGCTATATCCTTAGTCCCCCTCAATCTTGGGTGGGCTAAAGGAACGATCATCAGCGGGTGTTGTTTGCAACAAATTAAGAAGGACAGAACTGTTTTAAGAGATGAGTACACATTAGTACCATTTCCGTCGGCAAGTGTGAGCTATTAACAGTCTATGAAGAAAAAGTGATTTAGCGTAGTGAAAGACAAGATTATCGGCACAGCTGATAAATTTTCTATAATTGATTAATTTATTTCCTATAATTGGAAGACTTGTTGTTATATATATATATATATATATATATATATATTATATATATAATATATATAATATATATATATATATATATATATATATATATAGTATATATATATATATATAATATATATAATATATAAAATATATATATATATATATATATATATATATATATATATCTTCCATAATAATAATAATAATAGCCCCTTCAGTCATAACTGACTATGGGAATGCGCCCCTGAGGTGACAGCCCTCAGCTGCTTATTTTCCTGGTGCTCCTTTCGACGTTTTCTCCTCACCTCTGCTTCTTGTGTGAGCCTCTCTTCGCCCAATCTGAGGTGGTGCCGTAAATAGCATCGCCACTTAGTGCGATCGGCAGCTTCATCCTCCCATGTTGCTGGATCCATGTCCAGTGCCCTCATATCTCTCTTGCACACATCTTTGAACCTCAGCTGTGGTGCCCAACTGTTCTCTTGCCATCTGCTAATTGTCCGTAGAAGATATCTTTTGGGATGCGACCATCTTCCATGCGGCGAACATGGCCAAGCCAGCGAAGTCTGCTTTGTCTAAGAAGCGTATACATACTTTGAAGGCCAGCACGTGACAACACCTCGACATTTGTCACTTTATCTTTCCACGAGATGCCGAGGATGCGGCGTAGACACCGCAAATGGAAGGTATTGAGCCTTCTTTCTTGCATAGCATAGGTCGTCAAGGTCTCGCTGCCATATAGGAGTGTGCTGGTGACGCAGGCATTATATACCGCAGCTTTGGTCTTCATTGTGAGTTTAGAGTTTCCCCAACATCCACCTTTCAGCACAGGAGTAGATAGTGTATATACTTAATAAATAAGGAAATTGTATTTGAACGACTTGTCAAATTTATAATTGTTAAGTGAAATCTATTCCTTGTTTTAATATCACAGTTAGTTAAACAGCGGGGTGGCATTTTATGACTGTCTCCACTCTACTAATTTTTCGAGATCAGACCATTCACAGCCGTAACTAATTTGTGATACCAGTAGTTCTCTCATACACTGGGACTTCACCATTTTCATGCAGAAAATATATTTCTGTATTGTCTGTACCATACTGATCCTAGAGCCAATAAAAACTTCCCGCTACACGTATTAGCAAGACACACACACACACACACACACACACACACACACACACACACACACACACACACACATATATATATATATATATATATATATATATATATATATATATATATATATATATATATATATATATATATATATATATATATATTATATATATATTATATATATATTATATATATATATTTATATATAATATATATATATATATATATATATATATATATATATATATATATATATATATATATATATATATATATATATATATATATATATATATATATATATATATATATATATATATATATATATATATATATATATATATATATATATATATATATATATACGAGGGGCGTTCAGAAAGTAATGCACCACTGTAAAGGGCAATTTTTACTATCTTGCAATATAATACATTTATATTCTTATTATGTTCGCAAATATTTTGTAAGCAAAGTATTTCCTTTTTAGTGCTTAAGGAGAAGTCATTTTTGGGTTGCTTCCCTTGAAAATAGTTCTGTCATCTTCGATCGGACTCCGCAGACGACTCTAGGCCTACTGTGATTTATTCTGTGGCTGGGTAGGAATAGATTGTTCTTGCTTCAGTATATCTATGGCCTGAATTTATACGTAGTGTTTGTATGAGTAGGACGAGTCTGTCTTATATATGGATATCTTTGCATTTCTAAGTCGAACTAATTTGGTTGTCGCTAGAAAAGGTCAAAGGCTATGCAGCGGAAGTATCGCTAGCAAAGGGGTGTGATCCATGGCTGTCATCCTGTGAGGATGCCGAGTTTTGTTGTAGCAGGCTTTTTGCCGAAATAGTGATCTTTATATGGATGGGGAAAAGTGATAATCATTTAGACATGTTGTATGTACTTTACCCCAGTGTTTATTCTCTTTTGCCAAGGAATGGCAAAGTTATATTTCGCATAAAAAGGTAAAACCACAATTTATTATGAACTTGGGCTTCGCCATCGTTGTTGATAAGCAGATGCACAGTGGTACTTTTAAAAAGAATATCCATTCAAAGGAAGAAGACATTCCTATGTATCAGCACTGGATTGTATGATATTATTCAATTACCTCTATGAGAGAACCTATGAAGAAATGAGGACATTTAATGAATGACTAATTTTGGTCTATATTCTATAGTGAGTGAAGCTCACGAGAGAGAGAACAGCCATGTTGAAATTCATATACTTTGTATTTATCGAGTGAGAAAAAGGGATGCCTGTACTATCGCTCGATGAACCAAGAGATCACTGCTACATGTGAGAACCCATGTCTGGGATTCCTATATTATGAAATATATATATATTGAACTTTACGTGAAGGAATATTCGCTAGACGAGGTTAGGTCTAGGAGCCTTCCTATGTATTGGTTATGGTCTGACGTGCCCAGTCAGTAAAGCCAGATGATTTACATGATGGAACGCTGAATGCTTATTTACGAATGCTCCATTATGATATTTGCCAAGCATGAATGCTAACTTAAGATGATATTCCTGTGATCAACATTATGCTGTCTATGTCGACATTTGTTCCTGTAACCATACACGTACTGTCCAAGTGTGCGTCCCATTAAATGTTATAAAAGACCACCGTAGTTCCAGTACTTCTTGAATTCGAACAGTGTGAGTATGAGTGATGTACTACCAACCTGTCAACTCTATCGAATCATTCTACCATTCGCGTACTGACATTCAGATACACACTCATTGTTTACACTCACATTCTTGCCGGAGCCTCATCATGTTCCAGGACAAGATGACCTGTATGACCAAAACTGTGCTGGGTTTGATGAGTTGACAATCGTTACACTTTACTACACCAGTCCCAACATCTACATTTATCCACTGGTGGACATTCACATCATTTAGCAAATAAAGCATGATTCAACAACTAGTAGCCAGTATGAGTTAACAACACACAAAAAGAGTTTAACAACCACATCGTTTTTCTCAGCTAATAATGGAGATAGAAGCATGAAATTTTGCACACTTCAAATATGGCATGTGCCAATTGTGTGCACTAAATTGCACTGCAACCGGCCAAATAATACGACTGCCCTAAACCGTTGAAATGGAGCGTGTTAGCAACTTGCGTTATAAACAGCGAATTGTGATAGAATTTCTCTTTGCAGAGAAGGAAACTATTGTGAACATTCACAAGCCTCTATGTGATGTGTATGGAGGTTTTGCAGTCGACAGGAGTACAGTCAGTCGCTGGGTTCAGAGAATCAAAGAATCAGGAAGTGGAGGTAAGGAGCTGCTTGATCGGCCGCGCTGTAGACGTCCTGCCACAGCCACCAACGAAGAAATGTTGAAATGCGCTGAGGGCATTATTCTTACTGATAGGTGAATCACTACTCAACAATTGGCCTTACAGCTGTCAGTCAGCATTGGTAGTGCAAATGCAGTTATAAAAACTCTCTGATTTTCTAAGGTTTGCGCAAGATGGGTTCCTCGAAGTCTCACAAATGACCACCGTTTTCAAAGGAAAGCAATTTCTTCTGAATTGTTGGAGCGTTTCAATGCTGATGGGGAGAACTTTTTGGCTAAGCTCGTTACAGGTGACGAAACCTGGGCACATCATTTTGAACCTGAGACAGAAAAACAGTCAATGGAGTGGCATCATCCGCAATCACCACGAAGAAAGAAATTCAAGACAATTCCTTCAGCTGGAAAGGTCATGATCACTGTCTTTTGGGACATTGAAGGTGTGATTCTTGTGGACGTTATGCCAAGAGGAGAGACAATCATTTCGCAAGCTTACATTAAGACATTGAAAAAACTCAATCAACGTTTTCGCAGAGTTCGGCCGCACAAGAATCAGCAGACCTGCTTCTCCTTCACGACGATGCGCGCCCTCACACAAGTCTGGCAACACGGGAAGCAATCACCAAATTGGGTTCGACTGTACTACCCCATCCACCCTATAGTCCCGATTTGGCACTCTCTGATTTTCATCTATTTGGTCCACTTAGAGATGCACTCCGTGGGACAAGGTTTGAAGATGATGAAGTAGTGATTCATACAGCGAAGAAATGGCTACATGATCAAGAGAAAATGTGGTACGGGCTAGGAATACATGCACTTGTTTTGCGCTGGCGTAAAGCCGTACAAGTTGATGGGGATTATGTTGAATAATACCGATGTTTACATGACATATCCATGTATATTGTTTATAAATTTCATGCTTTTTGGATAAACATCTCCTGAGAAAAACGATGTGGTGCATTACTTTCTGAACGCCCCTCGTATATATATATATTTACCTCTATAGAGCTAATTCTTATAAAAAAGGAATTTCGCTGGATTTACACCAGCTGGGGGCTTGAACGGGCTATAACATTTGCTTAATTCTTCATAAAAGGCGGCGGACCAATAATAAGTTAACAATTGCTCAGACAATACAGCATTGTTGACTTCGGAAATATCTTATGGAACTCCATTGAGACAGAAGCGTCATCACACTTCTATCTACAACTCTGCCAAGAGTAATCTTGTGCAAAGGTAGACACCTTTGACGACCCATTTAGATACTCTTGAGTTTTGGCCACTGTTGGACCACTACTGCAAAGCAGGGGAGGCAATCCGTGACAGAAAAGAAACGTATTATAGAGAAAACTGGATTTGGTGGTCCTGAAGCGCAAGTTTTATTATCTTCACAGTAGATCCGCCTCTGAGTATTACCCTAGGTCTGCCATTGGTGGTTTGCGTGACATCTCCAGCATAAATTTCTCTGGCCTTACCCTGGATCTGCCATATTTATATTGCACTGTTATGTCCTTATGGAGCACTGATTTAAAAAATCAGTTTCTATTGTTATACCAAAATAACGTCCAGTTTCTATTGTTATACCAAAATAACGTCAAGTTTCTATTGTTATACCGAAATAACGTCAAGTGTCAAGATTAGCTGCTCCATCTGAAGTTGACAAGAAAGTGTTAGTCCATGTTTTCCTAGAAACCTGACATCAGACCAGATGATCTTGTTCCCTTGCGAAGATTAGACAGAACTAGTTGCCCCGGTTACCATAATTACAACCACATCTTTTAACAGAGACAGCAATCAGAAGATTGTGTATCGTCTAAAAGTTGGCCATGTTAGCGTTACGAGCCGCTCTTTGCCTGCTAAATCTACCTGGTTGGCTCATTCCGTGGGCCTGGCCATGGAGAGGTAATCAAAGTCTATTTCTTATGAGCTGATAACTGATCTAATCACCTTCAACGATGCCATTTGTTTCCTCCCAATTTAACACTTGAACATTTATTTCCGTTTCCCAACCGGGGTAGACTCATTTCCTGTTCATTTTTCTTGGAGTTACAGCCCGTGGAAGTACTAAGATATCTGCCAGACTGCGACAATATGGCGACGTAGGAGGCTGACTGTGTTACCGTCAAGGAGAGTTGTTGCCCATTCTTCCACCTCTCTTCTGTAAACAACTTTGACAAACACTCTTTGCCGATCTCCAGCCGATGTTTACATCAATGGCCTCCCATATCATCAGCCGGTGTAAGCATTCGCCTGTTTGATGAAGCCATGACATCGTGTCCTTCCTTTCAGAAGAACCTCTTTAGAAGACTGCGGTTTTAAGCGGGAACTTTAAGTGATAATTGCAGACGTGTGGTGGGAGGTAGCTGCTTACTTCAGACGTATTCTCCCGCTGTCTTCATAACAATAATTATTATATATCACATTAACAATTAAGTAGATAACACAGATTGGCAATAGTAGAGAGACTTGCAAGAACTAGATGAACAAGTCTAAAATATTGTGTTTATAAATAGTTCATGAACATATACGAGACAACAAACAAGTCCTAACAATTATCCAGACAAGCGCGAAGGCAGAATTAAATTTAAGGATTAATGGAGAGATAATGGATCCATGGAAAAGTTTCGCATATAACGGGCATAAATTAATAGGCATAACCAAACATATATTCAAGAACATAAGAAAGATAAATACTGGAATATTTAACCTTTTTCGCAGACGTGTTCCCCCATAACTACACCGACATCCCCCCGCCCTCCAAAACAACGAACATATGTGTTAAAAATCACACAAGATCATAAACAGAGCCTGAAAGAAGAGCAGAATGTATGAGAACTGCGACTTACCAGGCAAGAGTGACTAAGCAGACTTTGACGTAGTGCTAAATAAGACGTCCTCTGAAAACAGCTTGCTTCAAAACACGTTCAACCGCTTTACTTTTTGATTCCATAATTATTTGCCACCCTGCGCCGAAATTGTTTTTACAAAAATAATATTTCTAAACATTGAAGTACAAGGTATACCATCTTCTATTGTAAATTATATGTAAATCTGTTCTGTGAACATGCACACATTATATATCAAACTGTATGAAAATGGATAGGCAGTTATAATATACAGTGTCTTTGTGAGTATTAACGAAACTACGTTTGGTATTCATTAAAAACAAACATGCTGCATGTTAAAAAATCATTTACATGGCATGTAAATTGAAAAAAAGCAAAAACTTAAGAAGTTCTCAGGACAGTATAACTTACCAAAGATAATTTATTGATGCAGACAATAACATTTTCTTGTTAATCTTAAAACATCGAGGTATTCCATTTACGAAGTAATAAAAGACTGAATATAGCCACATGTAGTGGTGTTCACACCATTTTTTACTTTGGTCCCTTGTACAAATCACAAAATATGTAGAACAGTGCATTACGTAATTTTCAAACAAAGAAATTAGAATAACATCATATAAAAACCGTTTGCACTTGTTTCAGGTTTTAACATTTCCCTAGTTTCACCTTCCACCTATGACTAGTCATTAGATGTAACTGTAGGTCTAGTTCTGTTGTTTTTCTGATGAGCCAGGCTAGGGCTACGCCCACGCATCAGCTAAATCTAATATGTTTAAATTTCTGCACCGATCCTGTCATTTGGCAATAAAGGGTGACAATTAAAGAATGATCAATGCTACTAAGTAAGATTGACACAGTTATGCGCTTCGGGGGCTTAGAATTTGTGTGCATAAATCCTGACATATTTCTGTAGCAATAACAAAGAAAAACGTAAACACGCGAATCGTCACACAAATTGTAATAATAACATGAAAACATGTACACACAATACGTCACTACACTCAAATTGGTTGTTTAAGTAGTAAAGGAAGTTAACCTATACATTTAAAAACATAGACTGAATTAAACAGGCGAATTTTGGGGCTTATTTTTGAAATACTAAAAATGACGTTGTTTAGGCACGGGCGTCAGAACTGACCAACGGTCATACTGTTGCTCTGGAGTGAGAAAATTACAAGTTGTCGTATCATTAGCGAGGGAACGAGAGAGAGAGTGCGAGAGACTTAGAGCTATATTACATATCTCTTCTCCTAGTGTGTAGGGGAAGGATGGGGCCTTGTGAGCCATAAGAGAGGCGACGTAGCGGAGTGGGGGATAATAATGTCACAGGACATTTCAATCACTGCAGCTGTGTTCTGAGAACTTGTCCTGGCGTCCATATTCGCCTTCCTTGTCTCTACTTTATATCTGGTTATGGTACTACTGAGCCACCATTATTATCTGAGCAACCAGAACCAACCCTCCACGGTTAATTCTCGGATTAACCTTGTGACATTGTTAGGGGAGGATTATCAGTGTGAGCTTGACAGAAAGAATCAGACAACAAACAAGAGATGGAACAACTATGTTTGTGCTGCCTAAAAGACGTGATGGATGTAACCAGCTAATAGCATCACAAGACAAGCCTTGTTCTGGTATTCCTAGAGGAAAAAACTCATGAAACACGTGGAGAACAGAACTGTTGACAAATGTCAGACAGAAAACAGAATTGTTGACAAATGTCAGACAGAAAACAGGACATATAAAGAATTTGTACATAATACCCAAGATATGAAAGCTTGATGACAACTGATTGAACGCCTATGTTCTGTGTGGAGCTGAGAGATGAAACAATGTAGCAATAGTACGAGTTTGTGTGGGTGGGTGGGTGTGGGCTAAGAAAAAGAAGGATAACTAACAGAGTGCAGCAGAATGTTTTTCCCCTGGCAGTCCAGAGAGCTATATAAACAGGTCACGTGGTTTATCAGTTTCTGACGTCATGTTTTGTACACTTCACTCAAGGAGATATTCACAGTTTACATAATTACTTCACCTCTTCTATCCTCCCCCCAATCACCCCCTGCTACAGATAAAAAGCGTTAACAATCGTCATCGTAGCATTAGAAAAAAGTCCGGCAACTGACACGAACACAATGATAAACACAGCGGAAGTAACATGCACGCGGGAGATTCGAACGTTGACCGGACAAAGATAACATTACGTCCCTGTAGCAACTAGTCACTATTGTGCGCCCTTTTAGAGTTTGTCATGTCTATAGACGGCTTATATCAACTTGTCATGTGTATAGACGGAGTATATTAACTTGTCATGTCTACAGACGGCTTATATCAACTTGTCATGTCTATAAACGGATTATATCTACTGTCATGTCTGTAGACGACTTATATCTACTTGTCATGTCTATAGACGGATTATATCTACTTGTCATGTGTATAGACGGATTATATCTACTTGTCATGTCTATAGACGGATTTTATTTACTGTCATGTCTGTAGACGACTTTGTGGTAAAGTGGGATGTTATAAATATTTATAGGGGACTTAGTGTACTGACTGAGGTCAGCTGTGAAGGTATCTGTATCTAATAGGTGTAGTGTTTTACAGATAACCTTGCTTGCTACCACATTATGCCTCAGTCAGAATTATTCTGGACTATTGTGATGACTACGTTAAATGTCTAGGGTATGTATATGATGAAGTGTAAGTCACAACAACAACAGACAGATAAACAATTTAATTTATTCCACCACACTTGACAACACTGTGACACTCACACACATGTAACATTCTATAAGACTATCTTAAATGAGTCACTGGTAAATTTTCAAATATCAATATGTATTAAGTACTTTCATTAAAATATATGTCCTGATTCAACTACAAAGTGAACCAGGAATCACAATCAATTTTAATTACAATTTATATGTACAGGATTTATCAATATGAACCTTGTAGTGACATATTTTATTAATATTATCCTATGTGTGTCAGTTGTGTAGTAGTAATATGAGGTAATACTGGTTTTGTTTTTTCAAGCTATGTTGTTATTTGTCATCATGACTTCAAGTATTTGTTTATCTTATAAATAATTATCTTATAAATAGTATGGGGAAAAGTTCACAGTTCCTATCAATTTAAACACTGTATTTTCCCTCTGGTTTATTATAAAGTCAGATTTTGAGGGGGGGGGGGGCATAATGTTGAGCTCCTCTGGCCACAGACGCTTATCTTTCGTGATGGCGGCAGGAAAAGACTCCTCTGCTCGATAGCCTCCCTGTGTTCTGGAGACACCTCACTTGTCACTATCTGGACCCAGGAGTATGCTGTCAGCCTCTAGGTTCAGCAAAGCTCAGACCAGGTGCTGCTCAATAACTTTAGGACCACGGTCCCTGAAACAAGAAGGTTGTACCTCCTACTTCATAACTAATTTATAATCTATTTACAGACTGAACACAATACATAACAAACACTGAGTTCAGAGCGGTAGGCCAACTGTCAGCTTCATCTGAAATAATTTACACCAGTATATTCCTCCCTAATGGTTACTACGCCTCTGCAATTCCAGCATTATTTCTTTCTAGTCAATAAGATAGGTGTCAGTGTACTGTTTGGCAATTCCATGTAGTTTTACTTTCCTCCGACACCTTCTGTTCAGGTTGGAGCACTATATAGGCCTAGCCTCATGTTCGCTACTGAACCACACATATATACAGACATAAATTATCAATTTACATTCAATTTTCATTAAAAAGATATTGAATATATCAAGCTTACCACAATTCATGGAATAATACACAGTTACGTTGACTGGCAATGAATATAGCACAATTTCGATCTGCCGATGTCCCAGGCTTTTATTTAGAAAAATATGCACTGGTGCTCAACGCACTGGTTCTTTAGTAAGTTTATTTGAAAATGTGGTGGTGACCTGACGCTCCTAATTGCCTATATTGGCGGGTCTAACCAATCGAGCCATGTTTACACAGTTTTTCAAAAAAAAGTACTCCTACTCACGTTTCCCTAACAACAAAGAATCAATATTTATAGCCCGACTAATCGTGTTTAGCCTTACATTTACTTTCCGCCAATCAAATAGGAGGTCACATGGGGACCCATTTCCCGTACAATGGTGGTGTGAAAATCTGCCACTGAGCGATTCTGATTTTGGTGTTGTCTGACATCCCTCACTATTTTATTTTGGCTATAATTTGTTAATTCCTAGACTATTTGCGTAACGTTTAACATATTCTTTGTCAGCAAGTCCTAAGGAACCCAAATATACAAATTTAAAGGAGCTAAGTGGCTGCGTTCAAAATATGCATTTTCTTCTACCTCCTGTTTACTTCGAATACGATGTGGTGTCTGGGTACTGTAATGTTTTCAAACGTAAACCAGTATAATGTCATGTTTCCTAATAAGCGTTTTGTGAGTTTTTAAAAACTAACTCTCGTATGGGTAGTGTTTTTTATCACTGTCGATTTGAAAAAAAGCTAGTGCTTGTGGCCTTACACGCGTGATGGTAGTAATTGTGTATCGCGAGACTGTGGTAGTATTGCCTGCGTTCCGGCTTTCAGCCTCTCCCTTTCTTTCTATCTTTAGTCCATCTGTCTTTCGTTTTTGGTAACGTAGTGTATAAAATGACATGAATGGAATTTTAAATCTAGGTCATCTTGCGTATCTCAAGGTTTTTCTTAGAAATGGAGTACACATTTTATTGTGTTGAAACGCGTGTATGCTGCAGAAGGCTTTTACTATCAACGTGAAACGTTACAATTTGCAGACGAAGGAGAAAACAAGGGGGATTTCGAGTACAGTCATTGTGACAGCACTGTTCTTTACCATTCTTCTTTCCTTTTATTGAATTTATTTGTTAGGCTTTACATTTAGCTTTTAATTTATATATGTGGATTAGAATTTCTCACGACAAATCCTCCCCACTTAAAACAGACGTTATATGTCAGTCTATAATTCTATATACACATAGAGAAATTTATTATTATTCCTGGGGTTTAGGGTGATTCTCATCACACGGATGGCGGCTTAAAAAAAATCCGCTCCCAGATTTGTTTTTCCACTTATATACTCTATGCTAAACTCAAATGGCTGCATCAATAATGACCAACGGAGTAATCTAGAATTCTCATGTCTAGCCTGTGCTAGAAACGACAAAGGTTTGTGATCCGTTTGCAACTTAAATGCCTTCCCATACAGATAAATATTGAATTTCTTTATCGCCCATATTACTGCAAGACATTCTTTTTCGCTAGTTGAGTAATTGGTTTCAGCTTTATTCAACTTTCTGCTAGCATATGCCACTGGGCTTAATTCCCCATCCAATGCATCTGATTTCTGTAGCAGAGTTGCACCTAACCCAATATTACTGGCATCCGTCCTTACTATGAATTCTTGACTTAAGTCAGGTAATTTCAAAATAGGTTTACTTGTGAGCTTTTCCTTCAATTCTTGGTAAGCCATTTCACATTGTGGTGTCCATGTAATTCGATCTGGATTTCCTTTACGTGTCAAATCAGTTAACGGTGCACATATGGAATTAAAGTTTTTGATATACTTTTGGTAGAAACCACATAATGAGACAAAGGATCTCACGTCTTTCTTGGTTTGTGGTCTCGGGGCTTTCTTTAGTTTCTCTAAATTCTTTGGGTCAGGGGTCATGTTTCCCTGATAAACTGTGTGTCCCAAGAATTCCAATTCTTTACATCCAACGCAACATTTGGTTGGTCGGGCTGTTAAATTCGCTTCCCTAAGTCGATTAAACAGCATGTTCAGAGAGTCAATGTGTTCCTCAAATGTTTCTGTTGCTATAAGGATATCATCCATGAAATTTGTGATACATGGATTATTCAGAGGGTCCAATAATTTTCTCATCATTCTAGAGAAGACACTAGGCGCATTCTTCAATCCAAATGGCAATCTATTAAACTCATAGTGTCCTTCTGAGGTACTAAAAGCTAGGTATGGTCTAACCTCAGGCTTTACTGGAATCTGATAGTATCCTTTACTCAGATCCACTTTTGAGAAATATTTAGCTTTATTTAGTCTGGCAAACAGCTGATTTGTATCCGGCAATGGATCCACCTGTCCTTCTGTAATAGCATTCAGTCTCCTGTAATCTATACAGAGTCTATGTTCTCCAGAGGGTTTCCTTAAGAGTACAACACCGGAACTATACGAAGATTCACTGTGTGAAATAATTCCTTCCTTCAACAAATAGTCTATCTCTTCCTTCAAAGCTTTCTCCTTAGCAAAAGGAATCGAATATGGTTTCATACAGACAGGTGTGGGGTCTATCAGTTTCATATCATATTCCAATAAGTTTGTATGCCCTGGTCGGTCTGTTAACACCTCTGCATGATTATCTAGAACCTGTTGCACTCTCTCTTTCTGAGTTTTCGTTAAATGTGTACTGATTTTCACCTGTGCCGCTGTCTCACAGGGGTGTAATGGATATTCAAATGATGAAAGTGGTTCCTTTTTCATCTCCATGGCGATAGACAAGGTCAACAAGTGTGTCTCTTCCTGATGTTCTCTTTCCAAATATTTCTTCAGGAGATTCACATGATAGATTTTTTCTTTCCCCTTCTTATCTATCTTATAATTTGTTCTAGACACCTTCTCTAGAACTGTATATGGACCTTGCCATCCAATTTGTAACTTATTCTGACTACCGGGCAGAAGAAGCAGTACCTTCTCTCCCACAGCCAAATCTCTGTCTTTAGCTTTCCTGTTATAATAGGCAGCATGTTTCTTCCTGGCTTGTTTCAAATTTTCATTGGCAAGTTTCCAGCCAGTTTTTAAACGAGTGGTCAGCTCATTCACATATTGGTATGAGGATGTAATGTTTTCCTCTGCCTTTTCATCAGTCAACGTTCTTAACAAAGCTACATATGGACCTTTAATTTTGTGGACCTATTTGTCCATGCACCGGTATGGTCTCTTCCACTCGAAGCTCTATAGTGATGATTTTTCTTCCCAGAATTATCATGCACAAAACGACCGCTACCAATTTTTCTCTTGGGGCTTTCTCCCCACTTAAAATTCTTGATGAGAGATTTCCTCTCTACATCCTCTTCCTCCAGTTTGTTTAAGTCCGATTGAGGGATTTTCGGCTTATCCTGGGGTAAGACATCTTTTTGCACTCTCCGCATAGTGGCCATTGTAAAACAGTTAAGTGAAGCTTGTCCGTGAAAAGGGGCTTCCCATTGCATTTGGTCCACTTTATCAAATCTATTTTTCTTTTTATTGTCAGGCCTAATTTTGCCCCGTGGCGTGTCCAGGTCCTGATCAATGTTCCCACTTGTGGGTGTTCCCTCATGTGCTATGCTACACCTTTCTACAAAATTCTCAATGTCCCATCTTGCCTTGGGCCAATAATAATTGTGAGCCACCTTTTGGATGATGGTACCTATTTTCTCATGGTCCCCATCTGGTTTCACATGTAGGCTCCTTATTAAGTCTGCCCTATATCTTTTAGGAAGTACCAGCTGTCCGTGACCTTTGGATCTAGCTCCAGTCTTCCGATACATCAACTTGTTTTTCATGTAAAAATCTCCCTTGCCTGGAGTTGTATGACAAGTTGACAATTTCCTGAAACAAGGCTTGAGGGTCTTATCCCCAGCCTGTGCCTTCCTCATCTCTTCTGGAGTGGTATCTAACATAATATCCTCCTCCTGTCTTGAGGTCGACCTGACCTGAAGGGTGGCCATAACTATAGGGTTCCTTCTGCAACGGTCAGTGTCATGATTGTTCATCTGACAATTTTTACACCACCTTTTCCTTGGTTGAAAGATTTTCTTTCATCATATTTCCTTTCATCGAATTGTGGGGTTTTATTTTTATTGTCATACCGTGGCCTATCAAATTGGTGCTTACCTTTGTTTTGATCTCTAGGATCAAATTTATTAAAGTTCTGTGGTGCCCTAAAATTATCCACCTGTTTCTTTTTATTACCTGATACCTCTGCCTGAGCTGCTTGATACCTTTCAGCAACATTTAGCAACTCACCCAGCCTCTCTGCGCCTTGTTCCATGAGAAACTTTCTCAGGTCTGGAGCCATGGACTCTCTTAATTGTTCTATAAGGACCATTTCCTTAAGATCTTGGGTTTTCCCCAGAGAAGTCCATTTCTCCAAGTATGTCTCTAACCGTGCAGAGAACTGGTGATAGGTTTCACCTGACAGTAGTTTAGCATTCCTAAATTTTTTCCTATACAATTCTGCGTTCTTTTCATATCTTAACAAAAGAGCCTGCTTTAGCATGTCATAATTTTCCTGATCACCTCTGCTCATTTTGGCAAAAACTTCATAAGCTGCCCCACGAAGCCCTTGAGATAACTTTAAGCTCCACCTTTCTCTCTCTAACCCATACGTGGTAGCTAATAGTTCATATCTATTTAGATAGCTCTCAATATCATCGTCTTTCTCAACAAAATGATCTAAATGAAAATTCATAGCTGAGGTTGAGGCTCCCTGGCTAGCAGTGGCATCAGAGGTAAAGGGACTGGCACCATTTTCAGGAGCATGGCCTTGAAACTCAAACTCCCTTAGTCGTAACTCATGTTCCCTTTGTAATCTCTTCTCCTCCTTTTCTGCTTCCCTCTCTGCAGCTAATCGCTTGTCTTCCCTTTCTGCAGCCTGTCTTCTTTCTTCGGCCTCTAATTTTCTTTCGGCCTCTTTTTCTAATCTTCTTTCTTCCCGTTCAATATATTTGTCACATTCAGCAGTGACATAAGCAATCATAATTTGCCCGTCCATTCCTAACTCTTTCGCAGTCTGTACAGCAGCAGATCGAAATTTTGCCAAGTCGGCCATTGTCTAACATGCAAATGTAAACAATTCAATCTTTCAATAATTATCTAAGGACACTACAGGCACTGAGAGCTCAACGTTATTTATTTTGACCCAAGGATACTTTTTAATTCTTTATTATTCCCTGAAGTGAATTACCCCCAATATTTTAAATAGGGAAAGATTCAAAATCCCGAGAGCGAGACCCCAATATATGTGGTAAAGTGGGATGTTATAAATATTTATAGGGGACTTAGTGTACTGACTGAGATCAGCTGTGAAGGTATCTGTATCTAATAGGTGTAGTGTTTTACAGATAACCTTACTTGCTACCACATATGCCTCAGTCAGAATTATTCTGGAATATTGTGATGACTACGTTAAATGTCTAGGGTATGTATATGATGAAGTGTAAGTCACAACAACAACAGACAGATAAACAATTTAATTTATTCCACCACACTTGACAACACTGTGACACTCACACACATGTAACATTCTATAAGACTATCTTAAATGAGTCACTGGTAAATTTTCAAATATCAATATGTATTAAGTACTTTCATTAATATATATGTCCTGATTCAACTACAAAGTGAACCAGGAATCACAATCAATTTTAATTACAATTTATATGTACAGGATTTATCAATATGAACCTTGTAGTGACATATTTTATTAATATTATCCTATGTGTGTCAGTTGTGTAGTAGTAATATGAGGTAATACTGGTTTTGTTTTTTCAAGCTATGTTGTTATTTGTCATCATGACTTCAAGTGTTTGTTTATCTTATAAATAGTATGGGGAAAAGTTCACAGTTCCTATCAATTTAAACACTGTATTTTCCCTCTGGTTTATTATAAAGTCAGATTTTGAGGGGGGGGGGGCATAATGTTGAGCTCCTCTGGCCACAGACGTTTATCTTTCGTGATGGCGGCAGGAAAAGACTCCTCTGCTCGATAGCCTCCCTGTGTTCTGGAGACAGCTCACTGGTCACTATCTGGACCCAGGAGTATGCTGTCAGCCTCTAGGTTCAGCAAAGCTCAGACCAGGTGCTGCTCAATAACTTTAGGACCACGGTCCCTGAAACAAGAAGGTTGTACCTCCTACTTCATAACTAGTTTATAATCCATTTACAGACTGAACACAATACATAACAAACACTGAGTTCAGAGCGGTAGGCCAACTGTCAGCTTCATCTGAAATAATTTACACCAGTATATTCCCCCCTAATGGTTACTACGCCTCTGCAATTCCAGCATGATTTCTTTCTAGTCAATAAGATAGGTGTTGCGTGATAAATTCTCGCAACATCGTTTTATTACAATATCTATTTTATAACGCAAGGGCAACAACTGCTTGAAATTTATAGTCACTTTTCTCGGTAAGCATTTGTCTTCCCGCGTTGGTATTGAATGCAGTTAAGTTTTGAGCTGTGGTCATTTTTGCGCTGGACTGCGCATGACTGGTCTTGTTTTTTGGTCGATCGGTTTCCGCCCACCACTAGTGGAGTGAGCGATTTGAATGGCGAAAGAGATGCCTCGTTGAAGAGGGGATCTCCGCTATTTTTTGTTCTGTCAGGGATGTGTAGTCCTCTTAATGGATATTTCGTTTATTCGAGATAATACCTCTAGTGTTTCCCACATGTCGGGAGGCGTGATATTTCTGTGTATTTCCTGAAGGCAAGGTAAATTGACTTTTCATTAACTCTATCGATTTTGGGTCGTGAGCGATTTCGATTCATAGCCTGTCTTCGAAAGTCGTCGTCACGAGATGTTTTCCCAGCTCACATGTCGCTGTATTGTACTGCATCGGTTGATGCATGTACCAAGGACCATTACTTGCTACTTTGTTAAATGAACTAGGTTTGGAAAACCTTTATTATCTAGAGGATATTTGTGAGGACATTATTTATACTTCGGCAGACGTGTCTGTCTTGCTGAAGTCAAACTAAGGAGAGTGAACTGATCTCATACATCTGGTTATCTCCTGGCTGTTATAGAAAAGGATGGAGTTTTTCACCTGACTACATTTACAGCACTATGAAATATAACATGCATCTGACTCATCATTGTAATGCTGTCTACCGTCTATTGCTGTATTGAATGTTGCTGTGATAATGACTGTTTGATGTGCCTACATATTCGCGTAACCATTTTGTCACTGTGGCGTCCACAATAAATAATGAAGAAAAACGTCAACGGCTGTTTCAAGAATCATTGACTTTATACGTCGTGAGTTTACTGACGTCCTATGTGGATTGCCCTGTTATTTTTGTATGAACATTGTTTTGACTGAACACATCTGCACACTACACAAAACCAGACATGCGGATACCATCCATCATCATATGGCATCACGCATCATTTGGTGGCCATAAGCTGGTTTGATTCTGGTACCAGCAAACACGGGGTCCCTTACCCACTTCATTTTCAACAAGAATTCATCAGCATCCTTCAAGAAATTAACATTCTTCAATACAGTCAACATCTTCAAAATTTTCAAAGTACTCGGCGTTGCCCGGTAAAAGTCAAAATTTCAACTTTTTGACGGAAACAAGAATTTGACAGTACCCGGCGTTGTTACATGTTGCCGGATAACTCGGACTGCTGTTATCTTTTACGCAAGTCAAGCAAGTTGCTGCTGTCAAGGTTCCAGTGCTGTCGTTTTTGTGAAGGTCAAGTGCCGGTTGAAACGGGTTGTTTTCTGAAGAAGGCCAAGTACCGATTTCCATCAACTTACTTTTGGATTAGAAGGTCAAGTGCCGAAACAACTCAACACACAGTATTTCAGAAGCTCTTGTACCATCGTGTTAGCAGTGGAAGCAGTTCAGATGTGCCATCATCGTTGGAGCTTCGCTCTTTAGGACGTTGATTGACATCCGTTTTTTCTGCTGTTCTACGATTGGAAGCCTATAAGTTAAGTGGCCTGTTTGTATGTAAACTGTGCCCTTATACTTCTGCTGAGTCTTCTGTGTATCATCTCATTCTATATGTTATATGTCTATATGTTATTTGTATATTTATATGTTTATATTTCAGCGGGTTCTCGGTTGGGTGGTGTCTCCGTTAGATTATGCCACGTCATAGAGGTCGTCTATTGTGAGCGTTTTCTGTAGGGTTTGCAAATTTCCGATACTGGAATTTGCTAAGCGACTTCTGTTGCTATTTATGTTAGCTGTGATGACATGTTTTAATATTGTTTTCGTTATTATTTCGCATTCTTTAGTTTTGTTTTGATTTGTTTGTATTTGTTAGCCTACTCTTGTCTATAATTTAGTTTCATACAACATTTTTGTTTATACACTGTGGTGTCATGTATTTTGTTTAATTCTATCGCAGATATCGTCACATTTTTTGTGATATTTCATTAATTTCTGCTTTATTTTTAGTTGATTTCTGCGAACGTTTTTGTATTGTTGCTGATCTTTGTTATTGTTTACATTGTTATTGTTTACATTGTTTGTATTGTTTACATTTTCAATGTTTACATTCTGCATGTGTTTACATAGTCATTGTTTACAGTTATAGTAATTAGTTAATGGGCTATGCTAATGCACTGTTACTACTACACTGATGATAAATGAATGATGAATAGTGTCGTGCACTATTGAATGAGAAGTGCACTTATGATCAAGAATTGAGTGCTGATATTTCATATACAAGTTCTTTGATTGGAGACTTGTTTCCCACAGAGACTGGGATAATATAATGTGATGTGAATATACAAGTGCTTAATTAAGACTTGTTACACTTAGGTTTGAAATAAATTAGTTAATTATTTCAGGTTTTGGACTCATATGTTAGACAACATGTCTACATTTGAGCACTTTATTGAGCATGGTAAATTGCTTGGGAAGACTGGTGATAAGTTAGAAGAATTTGCAACTGCTCGATATGATAAAGCAATGGAAGCTGAACAAAAGAAACTGCAGATGCAGGTGGATGAAAAAAGATTCCAAATGGAAATGGAAAAACAAAAAAGGGAATCAGAAGCTGAGGAGAGAAAACTCCAGCTACAGCTAGAAGCTGAAAGACTTCAAAAGAGGCTGAGAATAAAAGACTTGAAAAAGAGGCTGAAAATAAAAGACTTGAAAAAGAAGCTGAAAATGAAAGACTTCAAAAAGAGGCTGAAAATAAAAGACTTGAAAAAGAAGCTGAAAATGAAAGACTTCAAAAAGAGGCTCAGGCTGAGGAAAGAAGATTACAGAGAGAGTCTGATGAGAGGAAAGAGAAAGCAAAAATGGAACATGAAGAAAAGGTCTTAGCTTTAGAGTTGGAAAAATTGAAATTGACGAGCATGAGTAATGGTAATGATTCAAACAAGGGTTCATCTTCTGGTAAGGCTAATAATGATACTTTTAAGATTAAGTTACCAACATTTAGTCCTTCCAGTGATGACATAATGTTCTATCTGGACAGATTTGAACAAGCATGTACAGCTCATAACATAGACAAAGCAAAATATGTTTATCAGTTATCAGGGATACTGACAGGTAAAGCTCTAAGTATATTAAATATGGTGGATGAACCTGACAAGAACAATTATGAGGTTGTCAGGGCCGCTTTGTTAAAGAAATATCAGCTTAACGAAGACGGCTATCGTCTACAATTTAAAAACATGTTACCTGAAAATGGAGTTGAATTCTCCGAGTTTATTGCAAGAATACGCATTACTTTCTCACGATGGGTTGAACTATCTAAGACGGAAAAAACTTATGAAGGACTTATGGACTTAATACTTAGAGACAAAGTCATGTCGTCTGTCAATGAGTCTTTCCTTGCTTTCCTTCATGAACGTAAACCTAAAACAATAAAAGAAATGGAAGATTTCTGTTGCCAATACGTAACTGCGCACCCACACATAACCATGGGTAACTCTAAGGTGAAAGAAGGTTTACCAGTTGCTTCGGCAGCTCCGTATGGTCAAAACTTTGCTCGTAGATTCCAACAAAATTTTGATAGAAAGAGTAGCGGTAATTTCTGTCAAAATCATGGAAATCAATTTCATGGTGATTCTTCTTCGAAGAATTGGAGACAACCTGATAGTACTCGTTACTATCACCCTAATAATTATAAGCATTTCAAAAGAGGATATGGTAATAGAGGTTATTCCTGCCGAAGACCTCAGAACCAAACAAATAGATGTTCGCATCAATGTGAACATGATAGTAATCGTGGAAACTGGAATTCGAACCAGGATAACAATTACAATAGAGACAATAATAACTGCAGAGATAATAATAACTCTGATAACTTCAGAGGTAATAATAGTCGGGGTAGATCTCAACACAAAAAAAAGAGATATCAGCAGGCTAATGCTGTACAACAGGAAACTGAGGGAGCCTGTAATCATGTTGTTGATAGTAAAAACTTTGACGCTGTCACTGGTTCTGCTTTTGACTTTGAGAGAGCAAACAAATGCCCCCAATGCAGTACTTTATTCGAACCGGGTACCATAACTACTTTGAGTTGTGGTCACCCACTTCCCGCTCTTCCTGCTGCTGTTGCGCATGACGGGAGGGGTTCTTTAATTCTACATAAGGGTCTTGTTAATGATACTCCGGTCTCACTACTTTTCGATTCCGGATGCACCACTATTGGTGTTAGACAATCGCTTGTAGATCCATCTTGTGCTACAGGAAGGGTTATTAAATGTGTCACATTTGGCGGCACTCTAGAAAAATATCCTACTGCTGTAATTCGCATTGCCACTCCTTTCTTTACTGGAGATGTGCATGCTTGTCTCTTACCTAATCCTATTGCGGACCTTATTATTGGTCGTATTCACGGAGTTAGGGAGTGTACCCCACAGCAGATTGCTGCTTGGGAAGATAATAACATGCAAGCTACAAATGCAGTAGTTACAAGAGCACAAGCTCTACAAACACCCGAAACTTCACTGAATAGTGATAATGAAGTTGATAGCCAAGATAGTCACTTAGTAATCACTCGTGACTCTTTCATAAAATTGCAAGAAGAAGATCCTTCTTTAAAAAAATTCTTCGTTCTTGCGAAGAAAGGTGATCCGAATCAGGATACAAATAGAAAATCTTGGATTGCAATGAGAAACGGCGTACTTGTACGTATGGTACAAGATTCGACTACGTCGGCACATTCGCAAATTCTTGTTCCCAAGAGCATGAGAGTGCAAATATTACAACATGCTCATGACTCGCAATGTGCTGGACATATGGGTTTTTCCCGTACGAAGTCGAGAGTCCTTGCGGCTTTCTTTTGGCCTTTTGTCAATAAGGACATTCGTATTTACTGCCGATCATGCAAGGTATGTCAGGAGGTCAAATCTAGAGGACCACGACATGCTGCGCCTATCCAGGCTGCTGACATTCCTATTCGGCCGTTTCAGAAAATGGCCATAGATATTATTGGCCCTTTTAAGGTCAAGTCGGCCAGAGGACATCAGTTTATCCTTACATGTGTCGATATGTGCACACGTTGGCCAGAGGCTATTCCTCTTAAGAGCATATCTACTACAGATATCGCAGATGCTCTTTGGTTGATATTTTCTCGCTTGGGGTTCCCCAGAGAAATATTGTCAGACCATGGCACTCAACTCATATCTGACACTATGTCACAGGTAATGTCTACCTTACATATTGAACGATCTCTCAGTAGTATCTACCATCCTATGTCTAATGGGTTAGTTGAGCGTCTGAATAGAACGCTCAAGACTTTGCTTGGTAAGATAACTGAAGATCATCCTCAAGATTGGGACAGGGTTTTACCCGCGGCTCTCTTTGCCTATAGAGAAGTCCCTAATGAACACACAGGATTTTCTCCCTTCGAACTTGTCTTTGGCGCGCGTCCACGCGGCCCTATGTCTTTATTACACGATCTCATCACTGCCGATGATATTAGCGATGAAACTCAATCCTCATATGAGTATGTCATTGCTCTTAGACAAAAGATCATTGAGGCATGTAAGCTAGCAACTGCTTCATCAGAAATTGCTAAAGAGAAGGCAAGGCAGTTTGCTAACAAGAATAGATGTCTACGACAACTTTGTCCAGGTGACAAAGCATTCGTCCTACTCCCCAGTAGGGAAAATAGACTTCTTATTGCATGGAAAGGTCCGTATGCAATAGTCTCTCGGATTTCCGATGTTGACTATGTGGTCGATATTGATGGANAGCATAAAACTTTCCACATAAACATGCTTTCGGAATTTCACGAACGTCCGGACTATTTGCTGCCTATTTTCCAGGCAACGGATGATGCTCCTGCACCTCACGGTCATTATTCATCCCTGTCTGTCATACAGGATGAGGAAGCTACCTTCTCTGATGTCAACCTTCCCCTTCCAGTGGTTCCATTACATTCCACGGAATCTTGGAAAAACGTTTCTGTTTCTCCTAATCTTTCTGGTGACGAACATCGACAAGTCTCGTCGATGTTACAAACATTTCAGGATGTTCTCACTGACATTCCTGGACACACAGATGTCATAGAACATGACATAATTCTTACCGACAATAATCCAATTAGGGTTAGGCCGTATCCTATTCCTATACACTTTCAGTCGCAAGTGGAAAAGGAATTGGATGAAATGATTCAATTAAATATAATTGAACCATCGACTTCACCATATTCTTCTTCCATGGTTATTGTCCGGAAGAAGGATAAGAACATACGAATTTGCGTTGATTATCGCAAATTGAATCAGGTCACAAAGTTCGATGCTGAACCGATGCCTTTGTTAGAAGATCTACTGATTAGACTTTCTAATTCTAGATTCTTCACTAAACTTGACTTGTCTAAAGGTTATTGGCAAGTGCCTTTAGCAGAGCATGCCAAACCTCATACNGCTTTTTCTACACCTAGGGGTCTATTTCAATGGAATGTTATGCCTTTTGGTCTCATGAACGCCCCTGCCACTTTCGTTCGCATGATGCGTCGAATTCTGTCACATCGTTCGGATGTCATCGCATACTTAGATGACATCTGTCTCTTCAGTGATACCTGGGAAGATCACTATTTAGGGTTATATGACTTACTGTCCACTCTACGTGAGAATAATTTGACAGAGAAACCTTCTAAAGCTTTTGTTGGTTTTGGTGAAATCTCTTTCCTGGGTCATCGTGTTGGTCATGGTCTCTTGAAGACAGAAGACCACAATACATCCAAAAAAAAAAATATGTTCCACATTTTTTTTTTATCGGGAGGAGGTGGTGATATGTTGCGTGATAAATTCTCGCAACATCGTTTTATTACAATATCTATTTTATAACGCAAGGGCAACAACTGCTTGAAATTTATAGTCACTTTTCTCGGTAAGCATTTGTCTTCCCGCGTTGGTATTGAATGCAGTTAAGTTTTGAGCTGTGGTCTTTTTGCGCTGGACTGCGCATGACTGGTCTTGTTTTTTGGTCGATCGGTTTCCGCCCACCACTAGTGGAGTGAGCGATTTGAATGGCGAAAGAGATGCCTCGTTGAAGAGGGGATCTCCGCTATTTTTTGTTCTGTCAGGGATGTGTAGTCCTCTTAATGGATATTTCGTTTATTCGAGATAATACCTCTAGTGTTTCCCACATGTCGGGAGGCGTGATATTTCTGTGTATTTCCTGAAGGCAAGGTAAATTGACTTTTCATTAACTCTATCGATTTTGGGTCGTGAGCGATTTCGATTCATAGCCTGTCTTCGAAAGTCGTCGTCACGAGATGTTTTCCCAGCTCACATGTCGCTGTATTGTACTGCATCGGTTGATGCATGTCCCAAGGACCATTACTTGCTACTTTGTTAAATGAACTAGGTTTGGAAAACCTTTATTATCTAGAGGATATTTTTGAGGACATTATTTATACTTCGGCAGACGTGTCTGTCTTGCTGAAGTCAGACTAAGGAGAGTGAACTGATCTCATACATCTGGTTATCTCCTGGCTGTTATAGAAAAGGATGGAGTTTTTCACCTGACTACATTTACAGCACTATGAAATATAACATGCATCTGACTCATCATTGTAATGCTGTCTACCGTCTATTGCTGTATTGAATGTTGCTGTGATAATGACTGTTTGATGTGCCTACATATTCGCGTAACCATTTTGTCACTGTGGCGTCCACAATAAATAATGAAGAAAAACGTCAACGGCTGTTACAAGAATCATTGACTTTATACGTCGTGAGTTTACTGACGTCCTATGTGGATTGCCCTGTTATTTTTGTATGAACATTGTTTGACTGAACACATCTGCACACTACACAAAACCAGACATGCGGATACCATCCATCATCATATGGCATCACGCATCAATAGGTGTCAGTGTACTGTTTGGCAATTCCATGTAGTTTTACTTTACTCCGACACCTTCTGTTCAGGTTGGAGCACTATATAGGCCTAGCCTCCTGTTCGCTACTGAACCACACATATATACAGACATAAATTATCAATTTACATTCAATTTTCATTAAAAAGATATTGAATATATCAAGCTTACCACAATTCATGGAATAATACACAGTTTCGTTGACTGGCAAAGAATATAGCACAATTTCGATCTGCCGATGTCCCAGGCTTTTATTTAGAAAAATATGCACTGGTGCTCAACGCACTGGTTCTTTAGTAAGGTTATTTGAAAATGTGGTGGTGACCTGACGCTCCTAATTGCCTATATTAGCAGGTCTAACCAATCGTGCCATGTTTACACAGCTTTTCAAAAAAAAGTACTCCTACTCACGTTTCCCTAACAACCAAGAATCAATATTTATAGCCCGACTAATCGTGTTTAGCCTTACATTTATTGCGCTCCAATCAAATCGGATTTAACATGGAGACCCATTTCCCGTACAATGGTGGTGTGAAAATCTGCCACTGAGCGATTCTGATTTTGGTGTTGTCTGACATCCCTCACTATTTCTTTTGGCTATAATTTGGTAATTCCTAGACTATTTGCGTAACGTTTAACATATTCTTTGTCAGCAAGTCCTAAGGAACCCAAATATACAAATTTAAAGGAGCTAAGTGGCTGCGTTCAAAATATGCAATTTCTTCTACCTCCTGTTTACTTCGAATACGATGTGGTGTCTGGGTACTGTAATGTTTTCAAACGTAAACCAGTATAATGTCATGTTTCCTAATAAGCGTTTCGTGAGTTTTTACAAACTAACTCTCGTGTGTGTAGTGTTTTTTATCACTGTCGATTTGAAAAAAAAGCTAGTGCTTGTGGCCTTACACGCGTGATAGTAGTAATTGTGTATCGCGAGACTGTGGTAGTATTGCCTGCGTTCCGGCTTTCAGCCTCTCCCTTTCTTTCTATCTTTAGTCCATCTGTCTTTCGTTTTTGGTAACATAGTGTATAAAATGACATGAATGGAATTTTAAATCTAGGTCATCTTGCGTATCTCAAGGTTTTTCTTAGAAATGGAGTACACATTTTATTGTGTTGGGGAAACGCGTGTATGCTGCAGAAGGCTTTTACTATCAACGTGAAACGTTACAATTTGCAGACGAAGGAGAAAACAAGGGGGATTTCGAGTACAGTCATTGTGACAGCACTGTTCTTTACCATTCTTCTTTCCTTTTATTGAATTAATGTGTTAGGCTTTACATTTAGCTGATAATTTATATATGTGGATTAGAATTTCTCACGACAGACTTATATCTACTCGTCATGTCTATAGACGGATTATATCTACTTGTCATGTCTATAGACGGCTTATATCTACTTGTCATGTCTACAGACGGCTTATATCAACTTGTCATGTCTATAAACGGATTATATCTACTGTCATGTCTGTAGACGACTTATATCTACTTGTCATGTCTATAGACGGATTATATCTACTTGTCATGTGTATAGACGGATTATATCTACATGTCCTGTCTATAGACGGCTTATATCTTATGTCCTGTCTATAGACGGCTTATATTTACTGTCATGTCTATAGACGGCTTATATCTTACGTCCTGTCTATAGACGGCTTATATCTACTGTCATGTCTATAGACGGCATACACTCTGGGCTGTTTCCTGACCAATAGCCAGAGGCGGATGTACAGTCATTGACTCAAAACGTCATCAGATCTAAAGGTCTTTTATATTTGGACACTTGCCCTAATATAACCGATAAGACTGAAAGAGACGCGCGTTGCCAAAACAAAGAAAATTTTATTTTTAAACAAAGAAGTATGGACGAGTAGATGGAATATGTGGCAAAAACGCTAAATTCTGTGTTACGATGTTTGTCCTTTGTGACTAAAGGAGACAAGACGTCCACTTCTCCCGTGGCTTTACAAAACTGTCATCAGCGGTGTAAGCGCAATATAAAACTGTCATCAGCGGTGTAAGCGCAATATAAAACTGTCATCAGCGGTGTAAGCGCAATATAAAACTGTCATCAACGGTGTAAGCGCAATATAAAGCTGTCATCAGCGGTGTAAGTGCAATATAAAACTGTCATCAGCGGTGTAAGCGCAATATAAAACTCATCAGCGGTGTGAGCGCAACTTAACACTATCATCAGCGGAGTAAGCGCAATATAAAACTGTCAACAGCGGTGTAAGCGCAATATAAAACTGTCATCAGCAGTATAAGCGTAATATAAAACTGTCACCAGTGATGTAAGCGCAATATAAAACTGTCACCAGCGGTGTAAGCTCAACATAAAACTATCATCAGCGGAGTAAGCGCAATATAAAACTGTCATCAGCGGTGTAAGCACAAAATAAAACTGTCATCAGCGGTGTAAGCGCAATATAAAACTGTCATCAGCGGTGTAACCGCAAATAAACACTGTCATCAGCGGTGTAAGCGCAATATAAAACTGTCATCAGCGGTGTAACCGCAATATAAAACTGTCATCAGCGGTGTAAGCGCAATATAAAACTCATCAGCGGTGTAAGCGCAACATAAAACTATCATCAGCGGTGTAAGCGCAATATAACACTGTCATCAGCAGTGTAACCGCAATATAAAATGTTCATCAGCGGTGTAAGCGCAATATAAAACTGTCATCAGCGGTGTAAGCGCAACATAAAACTATCATCAGCGGAGTAAGCGCAATATAAAACTGTCATCAGTGGTGTAAGCGCAAAATAAAACTGTCATCAGCGGTGTAAGCGCAATATAAAACTGTCATCAGCGGTGTAACCGCAAATAAACACTGTCATCAGCGGTGTTAGCGCAATATAAAACAGTCATCAGCGGTGTAATCGCAATATAAAACTATCATCAGCGATGTAACCGCAATATAAAACTGTCATCAGCGATGTAACCGCAATATAAAACTGTCACCAGTAGTGTAAGCGCAACATAAAATTTTCATCAGAGGTGTAAGCGCAATATAAAACTGTCATCAGTGGTGTAAGCGCAATATAAAACTGTAATCAGCGATGTAAGCGCAATAAAAACAAACTGTTATCAGCGGTGCAAGCGCAATATAAAACTTATAGCGGCGTAAGCACAGTATAAAACTGTTATCAGCGGTATAAGAGCAAGATAAAACTATTATAGCGGTGTAAGCGCAATATAAAATTGTTATCAGCGGTGTAAGCGCAATATAAAACTTTTGTCAGCGAAGTAAGCGCAATGTTAAACTGTTATCAGCGGCGTAAGCGCAATATAAAACTGCTATTGCGGTGTAAGCTCAATATAAAACTGCTATTAGCGGTGTAAGAGCAATATAGAAATGTTATCAGCAGTGTGGGTGCAACAAAACTGTTATCATCGGTGTATGCGCTTGATAAAATTGTTACAGGCCATGTACGCTCAAACTGAAACTGTTATCAGCGGTGTATGCGCAGTATAAAACTGTTATGAGCGGTGTAAGCGCAAGATAAAACTGTTATCATCGGTGTAAGTGCCAGATAAAACTTATAGCGGTGTAATCGTAATTTAAAACTGTTATCAGCGGTGTAAGCGGAATATAAAACTGTTATCAGCGGTGTAAGCCAATATAAAACTGTTATCAGCAGTTTAAGCGCAATATAAAACATTTATCAGCGATTTAAGTGCAATGTAAAACTGTTATCAGCGGTGTAAGTGCAATATAAAACTGTTATTGCGGTGTAGGCTCAATATAAAACTGCTATTAGCGGTGTAAGAGCAATATAGAAATGTTATCAGCGATGTAGGCGCAACAAAACTGTTGTCATCGGTGTATGGGGATTATAAAATTGTTACAAGCGATGTATGCGCAAACTTAAACTGTTATCAGCGGTGTAAGCGCAAGACAAAACTGTTATCAGCGGTGTAAGCGCAATATAAAATTTATAGCGGTGTAAGCGCAATTTAAAACTGTTATCAGCGTATAAGCGCAAAATAAAACTGTTATCAGCGGTGGAAGCGCAATATAAAGCTGTTATCAGCGGTGTAAGCGCAATATAAAACTGTTATCAGCGGCGTAAGCGCAATTCAAAACTGTTATCAGCCGTGTAATCGCAAAACAAAGCTGTTATCAGCGAAATAAACGCAATATAATTTTTTTGCAGCGGTTTAAGCGCAAAATAAAACTGTTATCAGCGATGTAAGCAAAATATAAAATTGTTATAGGCGATGTAATCGGAATATAAAATTATTACAGGCGGTATAAATACACAATAAAACTGTTGACAGCGGTGTAAACGGAATACAAAATTGTTATATGCAGTGTAAGCGCAATATAAAGTTATTATAGTCGGTGTAAGCGCAAAATAAAACTGTTGTCGGTGGTGTAAGCGGAATGTAAAATTGTTATAGGCGGCATAAGCGCAAAGTCAAACTGTTATCAGAGGTCTAAGCGCAATATAAAGTTGTTGTAGTGGGTGTAAGCGCAATATAAAACCGTTTTCAGCGGTGTAAGCACAATATAAAACCGTTATCAGCGGTGTAAGCGCAATTTAAAACTGATTATTAGACGTGTAAGCGCAATACAGGCTGTTAAGTTGTGTATTTAATCTAGTAAAAGTTGTGAAATCATCGTGCAGGAGTTGTGAGATTGACCTTGTAAATGTTGTGAGAGTAATGCTGCAATGTCATGAGATTATTCTTGTAAATGTAATCTTGTGTCATGTTGTGAGATTAGTGTTGTTATATTGTAAGATAAATGTTGCTATGTTGAGAAATTAAGGTTGTGTTGTTGTGAGATTCATGTTGTAAGATTAATCAGTATAGCGGTATTAACTTGACTAAAGAAACAAAACAGTAAAAGTATTTCTAGCACCAATATTTCCTGGTCTGGCCATGTCTGCAGAATGAAAGAAGATCAGCTGTTACGACATACATGAGAAACCAGACCTCCAGGACGACTCAGATCTCGCTGGAAGGACAACATCAGATAATCTCTGAAGGACGGAGGACTGCACCCTAACCAGGTCAAAAGGAAGACAGCCGATAGGATAGCATGGCGCTCTCTCTGGTTAACCTCTACACCCGAAGGAAGAAGAGAAACGACTTAGTAAGTAAGTATATTTCTACCAATACAAATTAAAGTGCTAATACTGTTGGGTTAATAATTATAGCGCTTTAGATTTTAACGTTAACAAATATCTCATCAAAAAATATCATGACATTAAGTTTGTTACAAAACGTAAAAAAAAAAAAAGATTCTCAATAGCCAAAAATGTAGCATTAATGCTTTCTTTAGTACTCGTCAGCTTCCCGTGTAGCAGAAGTCTTCAAAACAAGTTCTCGTCAGCTTCCCGTCTAGCAGAAGTCTTCAAAACAAGTTCTCGTCAATTGTTTCTAACCTGTGCTATCTGGCCAAGTTCTTTCCATGTCTTGTTTTTTTTTAAAATCACTATCATGGCTGTCTCCTATTTCCTTCTTCATGTGTTTTCTTTAACTCTCCTCATATTTCTTTTACCCTAGAGATTTCAGAACAAGAACTGTCTAGTATACTATTAGCTCATTTCCTCAATGTCTGCCTTAACCAACGCCTACGTCTTTTTCTCACTTCTTGCTTCACTAATGTTTATCTATTTCTTGTCAGCAGTTTTCCATTGGGGATCTTGTCATCAGTTTCCCATTGGTGATCTTGTCATCAGTTTCCCATAGTTGAGCTCGTCATCAGTTTCCTATTCGTGATCTTGTCATCAGTTTCCCATTGTTGATCTTGTCATCAGTTTCCTATTGGTGATCTTGTCATCAGTTTCCCATTGTTGATCTTGTCATCAGTTTCCCATTGGTGTGTGACCGCTTGACCTTTAACGCTAGCATTATCCCTTCTACTTCCACGCTAAGCATTTATATGTGCTAGAAGATGCTACATGTAAGAATAACAGACCTTAAAAGCAAATAAGACGTTTTTACACAAAACGCAGTATTCATTCAAAGTTCAGTTGCCGTTACTGCTCTGACAGGGCAAACGTAGGTCAATCACAGGTAATAATGAATGGGTTTTATAAGCGCGAAAGTGGGAAATGAATGTTTGTGTGATCTGGGTTTTTTTAATCCTAATGTTAAGTTGGAAAAGATCACACATGTGAAAATAAAGTCGAAATAACAGATTGTCGTGTGCAAAAAGGTCGAAAAGCTGAGAAGAGGAGTGCAAATGTTAACTATTGTGTCGTGTGAAAAAAAAGGACGGGTCGTGTGAAAAAAGGCGGGAAAAAAGAAGAAATAGTATAAATAGAAGAGTTGTGGGCGATTGGCAGCGATTTCAGGACTTATGATTCCAAGGATACCATGATTTTAGACTAGAGGATTTTTACAAATAGCGTTAGGAGAACTTCGTCTTTGAGGATACCAAGACAAGTTTTTTCTTTAGTAGACAAGTGTGTATATTATTCAGTCGGATTATATATGTTTCATTTTGGATAAACAACCATCATTTTTGTGAAATGTACAGTGTTTGTCTAATTACATCAATAAACTCTAATTGAATTTTTCTACATTGCTGTTTGTGGAACTTTACAATAATTTCTTGTGGATATACGTTGTTGTGCTGAAACTGTTTTGCTTATCACCAAACTCAAAGGGAAGAACATTCCTGGGTTGAAAAAAATAACAAAAGGTCAAGTATTACGATCTCTGGCGGAACGCCAGTTAGCACTTGAACCACCACAACATATGAAGGATTAACTCTGACTACATAAAATCAATATAACTACTAGTGCCGCATTCAACTGACGCGGGCACATATCTTCAAATTGATGCCGTAACCAGCTCGGTTACATGTTCAAATTGGCGCCGTGACCTGCCCTTTTTTTTTGGTGAAGACAGACAGGCATAATCAATAAAATGGATCCAAGCCTAGAACAACAGCAGCAACAACAAGCGTTGTATACACTACAGCAACAACAACAACAACAACATGCGTTATATGCATAGCAGCTACAACAGCAACAGGAAATGCAACAGGCAAACGTCCATCCTGCTAACATACCCTTACCTGTAGAAGCCGAACCCACAATGACCGCGTTGCAACGGATAACAGACACGCTATCCAATGTAGATCACTATAATAAATATAACCAAATTCGCTCGGTTATAACCCCCTTCACGGGCGATTCTAACACATTTCGGAGATGGCTAATGAACAGACACAGATATACGAGCAACAATACATATTGCAGGAGAGAATCAGAGAGCACACCACATAACTACAATAGAAAATCCCAGATCAAGTATCGAGACAACAGCAACAAAAGGGGTCGCATAGCCACTGTCAACAGCCACTGGAACAGTCTCAATAAAAGATATTGTCGCATAGCTGTTAGAAATTTTATCAACGGAATCAAACAACAAAAGATATGGGAAGTAAATAATGTTACAACGACTGATCAAAAAACATGTATGATTACGACAGAAGATGGAATGAGGGTACATATCAGACCAATACAGCAATGGAGAACACCACCTAACATACATCACCAGGTCGGTTTTGTAACATCAAATGACACACGTTGGGCCCCCATGATTACTAGTCAACCAAGGCCAGACTTACAAGTGAAGAAAACAAAGATCAGTTGTGTTGCGACACAAACAAACGTTGACAGGTCAAGTCAGGTCAATGACCCAGAACCACAGGTGAAGAAAACAACTATGATCAGTGTAGCAACACAAACAGAGAATAGAACTGCAGTTTCAGCAACACAAACAGAGAATAGAGCTGCAGTTTCAGCAACACAAACAGATGTTGACCTTAACACTGACACATCATGCAGGCGTATAGGAACAGCAATAAGAAGGAATCCTATCAAAACAGATCCACAAGAAGTACAGGACATGGATACATCTTATAGGTGTACAAGAACAGTACAGAAGACGAAACAGGGAGGTGTAAGCACAGAGGAGATGAAGATAGCACTCAAAGACGAACTGAAGGGAGCTAAACCTGACACAGTAGTATTAAAATATGTACAGAGATTTCTGGAGAGAAAGTTTGATACAGACTTATCAGAAAGGAAAGAAGAAATTCGTAGACTTGTGGTGAGAGTAATGGAGGAACTTAATTACTGGGGAATCAAAATAAAGGAAGGAGACGTGTTCTCAGATTCGTCATCAAGTTACTCAGACAGTGTATTGTCAGATGAAGAAGATGAGTTAGAATGCACGGAGGGGTGCGAAATGGTAGAAAAGTTGGGAAAAGAAGTGAGAGAAGAAGTGAATGACACGAGTAAGAAAATAGTTAAAGTGGATGAACCAAACATGGAGGAGTTGAAACCGGTGATAGCAGCCATCATAGCACGGCCTGAGGTTAATTTATCAAGGAGTATAGTCTGGAGACTGCTACAGGAAAAATATCATACAGACTTTCCACAAACAAGAATTGAAATAGATCTGGGTCTAACAAAAATGTTAGATGAAGAAAACATGAAGAGACACAGAATAGAGCAGGCAAATCGTAATCGAGGTCAGAAAATGAAGAAAAAAAAAGAGGTAAGACAGCTTGTGAACGATATGATGCAAGAGGAGTATGTGTAGGACACAGTTAAGAACAAACACAGAAGCCCCACAGAAGAACGTATCACAAGAATGACATGAGAGTCTAGCCGCACTACACAGAAACAACACATCGGTGTTCGCAACGTTATTCACATGATCACAACCATAATTCCCTACCCCCTCATCAGTCCCAACATACTCCCTACGCGACCCCCGTCGCAACCCCAGTGATTATGTGAAGCGAACATTTGATGACAGAAGACATACCATGGAACCCAGACAACAAACATACAATAGAAATGAACAACCTTCAACAAGCAACTACCACTCTGATGTAAACGCAGACAGCCCCACAACACGCAGCATGAGGTGCACAATTTCAACACTACTTCATCCTTACCCTCGACAACTGCAGCCACCACCCACTCGACAGTGCGAAATACGCCATCCTCTAGCGATCAACGATTGACGAGGAAAAAAGTTATCTTGATGGAAATCGCCAACTTCCTCATGTCAAATTCGTAAACGTCCAGTTCAACGATTATTAGTTTATTGGAGAATCAATCTTCTCTAATAACAAAAGGTACTTCCCCAGCAAATAGTACCCAACGAGTACTTTCTCTACAAATAGTACTATCCCTCGTTACCCCCATCATCTAAAGTCACTAGTGTCCATTTTTTTTTTTTTTTTGGTAGGAAATTTTATTTTTTCAGGAAGATGTCAGCCTCAGTCAAGATCCTGCTGATGATACTGATGATAGTGATAATTATGACATCTGCAACACCCACATATACTAACAAGTTATTATGGCGTGACGCCACTGTGTTTTAATGTTATATAATTATTTCATATTCTTCGTCAACATGGACTGTCATTATCATTACATCTTTAACACCAATACGTCAAGAAATTGAAGAACGTTCGCAAACATTCGCAGATCTACAACACTATATTATCCCGGTTAAACAGAACTTTAAATTATCACAGTTCTCTAGTTATACAAACATTTTTTTTACAAGTGTTAGGTACGAAATCTTTATGATTAGAAGAGTACCCACTGTACAATGTACACCACTTTTGCCTTTGAAAATCTTTATAAATGACATGCTTTACAACGGTTATGTTTTTTTTTTGTTTGTTCTTTTTCCCTTCTTGATGAATTTAGTGACAAAAGCAAACATACTATACGCACACACATATTTTTCCTTTGTGACACATGAGAGTTTCTTTTTTTTAATGTGTTAACTCACAGTTTTCCTTTTGTGTTATGGAAAGACCGTTTTATAATATTCAATCGCATCGAGAATGTATTTTGGCGATTTTTTTTTCTTAATGATGCTTTTTACAACCTGAATGATCGTATATGGCTTCTCACGTTATTCAAGCCGACGACCCTTTCTCACAGATATATGACAAATCAGACGTCAAATTTATTCTTCCCTACACATCCAAAGGCTTTTTCATCTCCTGTCATCTCCATCACAGACGGAGCGTTTCTAAATCGACGCTCCTTTCCGAGCAGTCAAAATACTCAACAGGAATTTACCTATGTTGACGTGTCTATCAAATTCTATAAATACTTCTTCGTAGTCTGGGAAACACCCCTTCTCGCATTCCTGAATCCAGTGAGACACACCAGAGGTCATGACCCGACACTAGAGTGTCAGGACTATTGATTGTGCCTAGCATAGTTGGTGTTTTGAATTTTAAGCGGTTTAGTATATAAATACCATGTGTACAAGAAGATGAAATGTCCACAGCGGACATCGGTAAAAGATAATGAGGACATTGTTACCCCCCCCCCCCCGGACACAGCTAACGCCCCTAATACCCCCGAGTACATTCCCATGACTGATATTCGTTTCCCTCTGTTGAGGATTGTTTCGAGGTTTGCAAGCATGTGAATGTCTGCAGCATTTGCATAGTTGCACCACAACCACCTCAGCTGAATGAGTACTGGAAAATCGCGCACAATCCTCAATACCCTCCCACTGTGATAAACCATACTCCGTCATTTATCCCAATATACACCCCCCCCCCCACCTCCACTCCACTAAATAACTGAGACATATATATATTTTCACCTAAATTTGACTTGGTGATATGCGAGTATTTTGCAAGGTGGGTAAAACTTATATGCTAATCAACACAGTTCGCGGATTGGCGAAATACTACATTGTTACATGCAAACCATGACGATTTCATGCGAAATCGCTAACATGATAACGGATATGTTCACATGTTGATAAACCTTGTATTGAGAAATAAACATCACATATTAATGTACCTGTATTTTTCTGACCATTTGTCACGTTGTAAGCGGAACGCTACAGTATATTTTCTTGACAATTTGTTGTCCATTATACCTTGTATTGAAAAATAAACATCACATATTGATGTACCTGTATTTTTCTGACCATTTGTCACGTTGTAAGCGGAACGCTACAGTATATTTTCTTGACAAATTGTTGTCCATTATTATGAACTTGCATTTGTATGCGGATTTTATATTTGAGGACGAACCTATAAACAGTTTGGTACTTTGTTCAGGGTAACTGAGATAGTTCATACTCCAACACCCGATAATTTTTTATATCGGTATAGTTGTCCTCCCTCATAGTAACGACTATTACATAAGTTGGAGATTAGAGACATTTTAAAATAAATACTTTGTAACTCCATGTAACCAGATTAATAATGCTATATTTATATTGTGCGACGAACACATAGACAGTTCACCAAACTTGTCCAGATTTTTGGTGTTTAAGACCCATATACATCCTGATAAATCACTGACCGCAGTGGCAGGATTGGGGTCGCCTGTATCATATGATTGTATTATATTTACCACGTTCTATATTGACAGTTACGAGAGTGTACAGCTCCACTTCATATTTTTTATAATAAATTTATAGATTAACATTGCCATGTATGTTTATTCCCATATATATATATATACGAGCTCGTATATTACATTTTTTTTGCGTCCCACGGTCTGATGTTTGACCATTAGTTCTATGCTGTTAGGCTGATGTTCGTTGCAGCTATTAGATTTAAGATTGTTAAATACTTAATGAATATTAATCACTTCTGTTAAATATTGCCAAAGTATTTTTTTTGTTTTGTTTTTATTTGTGTTGTTTGCACAACCCATGAAAATCGTATGCGAATATTTGTTTTTAATGTTATCATTAAGTATGTTATCATTATGGTGATGACTAACGCGCAGCGTTGTTCATATTGATATTGTGAAGAATACTGTTAAATGGCGAAGTGTATTAACATATTTTATGTATCCCCCGTTTTACGCATTATAAATATATTAGGATCCATCGTTTTACAAACAATTTTTTTTTTTAAACATTTTTCCCTTTTTTATCTTCTTTTCTTCTTTCTAAGAGACTCTACCAATAAGTTAGTCGTTTATAACAGTCACTAGCATGAGGTACTTGTGTGACCGCTTGGCATACACTCAAATTAATACGTGTTAAAAACCAAGTAAAATGAGAAATAACAACGTTAAAAGCAGTTAAGACATTTCTGCACAAAATACAGTATCACCCAAAGTTCACGGCTTCGGGAAAAGTTGTCCCAGAACAACAAAGTAATAAGTGCCTGTTTATTGAGTGGAAAATTTTGAGAAATTTGAGAGAAGTTGCAAGTCATGGGTTTTTCCGTTGCTAAAGTCGAAATAACAGAGAGTCGTGTGCATAAAAGTCGAAAAACTGAGGAGCGGAGTGCAAAATGTAGATGTTTGGTGCCGAGTGAAAAATAAAGCATCGTGTGAAAATTGGCGGGAAAAAAAGAGTGGGCAGTATATAAAGATGAGACTTGGGCGATTGACAGGCTCCAGGACTTGTACAGATTTTAGGATACGTTAGGCGAGAGGATTTTTTTTCTTACAGAACTGCGTCTTCGAGATTATCAAGACCAGTTTATATTTTCTTCTGGTGATACAAATTTCATGTTGGATATAATTTTCATTTGTTTTGGATATTCACTATTTTGGGTAAAAAAGAAATAAGTGCTTCATTATTGTGCCAATGACATTTTGCTGTTCCAATCACGTTAATAAAATATATTCTATTTTTCTACATTGCTGCGTTTTCCTTGAAACATTACAGTTGGATTATTTGATTAAACCACTATACAAGACATTGCTTTTCACTAACCATAAAAAAGGTACGAAAGAACCCTGGGTTAAGGAAGAATAAAATAAGGTCAAGAATTACCAACTCAGGCGGTCAGACCTGTAACGACTTGAACCGAGAAACGTACAAGAGTTAGCGCTCTTCAAAATATTTACCTGCGGTCAACTAATAACGGAACTGACCCGGTCAGCTGACGGACACACACATTCTTTTCATTGATGCCGCGACCTGCGCCCAATTAGCATAGCACGGTCACACATAGTTGATAGTACGCAAATGTCTCCCTCTGGGATACATTTGTGTGGCCAGGGACGTATGTGACCGCTTGACCTTTCACACTAGCATTATCCCTTCTACTTCCACGCTAAGCATTTATATGTGCTAGAAGATGCTACATGTAAGAATAACAGACCTTAAAAGCAAATAAGACGTTTTTACACAAAACGCAGTATTCATTCAAAGTTCAGTTGCCGTTACTGCTCTGACAGGGCAAACGTAGGTCAATCACAGGTAATAATGAATGGGTTTTATAAGCGCGAAAGTGGGAAATGAATGTTTGTGTGATCTGGGTTTTTTTAATCCTAATGTTAAGTTGGAAAAGATCACACATGTGAAAATAAAGTCGAAATAACAGATTGTCGTGTGCAAAAAGGTCGAAAAGCTGAGAAGAGGAGTGCAAATGTTAACTATTGTGTCGTGTGAAAAAAAAGGACGGGTCGTGTGAAAAAAGGCGGGAAAAAAGAAGAAATAGTATAAATAGAAGAGTTGTGGGCGATTGGCAGCGATTTCTGGACTTATGATTCCAAGGATAACATGATTTTAGACTAGAGGATTTTTACAAATAGCGTTAGGAGAACTTCGTCTTTGAGGATACCAAGACAAGTTTTTTCTTTAGTAGACAAGTGTGTATATTATTCAGTCGGATTATATATGTTTCATTTTGGATAAACAACCATCATTTTTGTGAAATGTACAGTGTTTGTCTAATTACATCAATAAACTCTAATTGAATTTTTCTACATTGCTGTTTGTGGAACTTTACAATAATTTCTTGTGGATATACGTTGTTGTGCTGAAACTGTTTTGCTTATCACCAAACTCAAAGGGAAGAACATTCCTGGGTTGAAAAAAATAACAAAAGGTCAAGTATTACGATCTCTGGCGGAACGCCAGTTAGCACTTGAACCACCACAACATATGAAGGATTAACTCTGACTACATAAAATCAATATAACTACTAGTGCCGCATTCAACTGACGCGGGCACAGGTGATCTTGTCATCAGTTTCCTATTGGGGATCTTGTCATCAGTTTCCCATTGGTGATCCTGTCATCTGTTTCCCATTGGTGATCTTGTCATGCCATTTCAATCCTTCTATTCTGAGCTAGAAACCATTTATGAATATCTGCAGCAGTATGTCTTATTACCTTTTTCTTTTCCCATTGTACTTTCATACCCACTTGTTGTGACCTCTCATCAAGTGTTTTCATTTTGTCTCGCACCTGGTTACAGTTATGGGATAGAAGTACCAGGTCATCTACAAAATCAAGATTATGGTACTAATTATTCAGAGTTCATCAAATTCCGTTTCTTTTGATTAATGTTGATGTTTTCATTATCCAATATATATATATATAGCCAGTAAGAAGAGACAAGATGGTGACAAGAGGCATTCCAGCCACACTCCAGTTCTTATTTCAAATGGTTCTGTAAGCTGTCTTCCATTAAAAATTCTGCATTTCATGTCTTCATATAATTAGTTAGTCATTGTATGTGGGACTTCCTAAACGTATGTGGGACTTCTTAAACGTATGTGGCATTTCTTAAACGTATATGGCAATTCTTAAACGTATGTGAGACTTCTTAAACGTATGTGGGACTTCCTGGACGTATATAGGACTTCTTAAACGTATGTGGGACTTCCTAAACGTATGTGGGACTTCCTGAACGTTTGTGTGACTTCCTGAACGTATGTGGGACTTCCTGAACGTATGCGGGACTTCTTAAACGTGTGTCTTCTTCTTCTTCTTCCGTCCTTAGCCACCGACCGTCAAAGCAGTCAGTGGCCATTACGCCTAGTGGCGTCTTAGGGCAACAGCAGATAGGTTTTCTTTGCCATTGTTTCCCATCACGCCTAGTGGCGTCTTTAGGGCAACGGCAAATCAACCCATTTGCTGTTGTTTCCGTAATCGAAGTGACTGGCAAACGGGTGATCAGCCCGTTGTGATTAAACGTGTGTAGGACTTCCTAAACGTATGTGGGCCTTCCTGAACATATGTGGGACTTCTTAAACGTATGTGGGACTTCCTAAACGTACGTGGAACTTTCTGAACGTATGTGCTTAAACGTATGTGGGACTTCCTAAACGTATGTTGGACTTCCTAAACGTATGTGGAACTTCCTAATGTTTCATCAGCCTTCATAGCTGTTCTCTATACAAACTATCAAAAGCTGTTCATTGCCTAAAAATCAGATGTAAAGTGGTGAAATCAGTTCTCAGCTTTTTTCAACGATTATGCACATCTTGGCTGTCTGGTCTGTACAGGATCTTCTTTGTCGAAAACCTGTCTGTTCTTCTTTCAGTTGTATGCCTATGGCCACTTTTAATCACCCCAGAATGATCCTGTATAATAATTTTCCTGTCACTGAAAATAACGTTATGTCTCTGTAATTTGGGCTCTCTATTTTAATTTTACCACACACAAAATTCCAGCATCAATTATTCCAGTACTAACAGGTAAAGGTAAAGGAACCCGTTACACGCCCATTGAGGCATATTGGGAATATGGTGTTAGGCCCATATTATCTTGACCGTCGGCACACTAGGGGTGATGTGGTCGGCATCACGCCGGAGTACTAACAGGGTTAATGTTATTAAGTCCAATTTTAAAATTATAACGTTAATAATTCCAGTGTTTATAAAATTAGTTATTCAAATTTTGTTAACTTTTAATTTTCATATATTTTAATGTATCCACTTGGAAATGTATGGTGCTTTACCACTTGTTAATTGAGGATATTCAAGTGTTAATAACTGTGACGATACAGATTTTTAAAATCTTAATAATTAATGTTTCAATAGGTCTGAATTTGCAGCAATGTTTAGCCATACGTTAACAATTATTCTGATTTAACAGCCATTTTAATGTTAATAATTTGTGTTAATAATTATCCTTTAACAGTCATATTTAATAGTAATCATTGTGTGCTACACGCTGAAACTTCAATCAAATCTATATTTTTGAACGTCTGTCGGTTTGTCCCCTACAGAAACAAGTGACGCTATATTTTGTTGGTAACGAAAGCTAGATATTAATTGTATTGTTTCCCGATACGTCAAGGCCTAAAATCCCACCCCCTGCAGACCCAAGTAGAACAGTCCCAACTAAGATGGTTTGGCCCTGTCTGCAGAATGGGAGAAGATCGACTACCATGACAAGCATGGGAAACTAAGAGCCAGGGATCCAAACCTCCAGGACAACCCAGAGTCCGCTGGGAGGACAACATTAGACAATCTCTGAAGGACCGAGGACTAGAATGGAACCAGGCCAGGAGGAAAACAGCCGATAGGATAGTCTGGCACTCTCTCTTCCAAACCTCTACACCTCACGGTAGAAGGGGTAAGTAAGTAAGTTTCACAGAACATTAATTTTGGGTCAATATATCAATTGATTTTCCATTTTTTTAAAAAAAGGATTCGACAAGGTCAGGGGTCGCAATTTTTTTGGTTCGTCTACTTTTAGAGTCTTCATTATCACACACAGCACGAAACATCACGTGACATTCTAGTTAGAACCTGTAGAGTTGGTGACCCACTAGCACTAAGGATGACCTACAGAGATGATCTTACAGAAGATTTTAAATACCAGGCTCAGTTAATATACCATGAAATGGAAACTGGTTACAGTGATGACATTTACAACACAGCTTTAATTACCATAGAAGATAAAGTTATTTCTATGGAAGGGAAGAAACTGGTTACAGTGATGACATTTACAATACAGCTTTAATTACCATAGAAGATAAAGTTATTTCTATGGAAGGGAAGAAACTGGTTACAGTGATGACATTTACCATACAGCTTTAATGACCATAGAAGATAAAGTTATTTCTATGGAAGGGAAGAAACTGGTTACAGTGATGACATTTACCATACAGCTTTAATGACCATAGAAGATAAAGTTATTTCTATGGAAGGGAAGAAACTGGTTACAGTGATGACATTTACAATACAGCTTTAATGACCATAGAAGATAAAGTTATTTCTATGGAAGGGAAGAAACTGCATACTCTTGGTCTCCCTCAAACTAACCGAACTGAAGGACGTACAGTGGAGGGAGGAAACGATTGGAGTTTGGTTTTAAGGATTATCTTCATTGCACTCGGTCAACTCCATCAGTGCTCCAATCTCCTCCCTTAGATCACACAAGGAAGATCTCAGCACGGTGCATGAACTCCGTAGCACCGACGAGAATCCCAATGTGTGTATATAGGAATCACACATTTTAAAAATATTTTTGTGGTGGGTAGGTTTCTAATTTTTAAATTTTGCCAGGGCAGCGGCCCGATAGACGGCTCTTTGCGATTCCAAATGACCTTGGATTTTTAATGTGCGCAACTTGCACACGGGACCTCCTATTTTTTTTCACCTTTATCCGAGAAGGTTAGACATCCGATCTCACTACCCAGGAGACCTGGGGGGAGTATGACATCATTAGGACCACTGGTTTTGAAGAAAAAAAATATATATATATTATATTCCCTCAACTGGGAATCGAACCTAGTACCTCTAGAACTCAAGGTGGACGCCATACCTCTTAGCCACTCCTACCCCCATTTGAGTCTTCTTCTTCTTCCTCGTTAGTCCTGAGAAGGACGTTGGTTGCGTTGTGTCGCCGTTTTCAGCGAAGGTCCAACATTTGCGCCTTTCTGCCCGACTTCCGCACGACATTTTTTTGGGACAGGGTTTGCCCTCCCTCTTCGATCCCTACTCTCTCGGTCAGACTGCAGTGATATAGTCTGTTTCGAGGACCACCACTTGGAGGTGGAGTAGGGTCTTGGTCAGCTTCTGGTTCGTTGACCCTGACGCAAGCAGTCAAGCTATGAGTCGCAGACTGCATTCATCTCGTTTGCTGCGTCTTCGGTCCTGAAATGTGTTGTGGAGGACATGTTTGGAGTAGATGTACTGGAGGTGAAAGGTATAGTGGAGGAAATGATTGAATTAGATATGCTGGAGGTGAAAGGTATAGTGGAGGACATGATTGAATTAGATATGCTGGAGGTGAAAGGTATAGTGGAGGACATGATTGAATTAGATATGCTGGAGGTGAAAGGTATAGTGGAGGACATGATTAAATTAGATATGCTGGAGGTGAAAGGTATAGTGGAGGACATGATTGGAATAGGTGTGATCGGAGTGAGAGGTATAAGGGAGGACATGACTAGGGTAGATTTCCTGGGAGTGAGAGACATAGTAAAGGACATAAATGGAGTAGATATGCCGGAGGTTGGAGGTACAATGGAGGACATGACTGGAGTAGTTGTGGTGGAGGTGAGAGGTACAATGGAGGACGTGACTGGAGTAGTTGTGGTGGAGGTGAGAGGTACAATGGAGGAAATGATTGGAGTAGATGTGCTGGAGGTAAGGGGGACAATGGAGGACATGACTGGAGTAGATGTGCTGGAGGTGAGAGGTATGGTGGAAGACATGACTGGAGTAGATGTGATGGAGGTGAGAGGTATAGTTGTCATTGGGTTAATCCGAGAATGGTCCTGGCTGCTCAGATAATATTGGTGGCTCAGAGGTACCGCAACCAGATGATATATTAAACGTTCAGCCACTTTTTTAACTCCGCCGGGTATATCTGCTAGTAATCTCTAAAGAAGCAACTGTTTTTTAACGTGTCTTGTGGTTTTCGTGACATGACTGAATCAAATATCGTTTTGTTTTGTATTTTAACTAAACAGAGAACACGAGTACCAAAACATTACGAGAGTTGTGTGATCAATAATGCGAATAGTAATCAAGCAATTTAGACCGTAATTGAGAAGATCAGGACGCAGTACTTCTAAGTATGGGTTATTATCAAAAATGAAAATGCATACAAGGTCATTTAGGCAAGTGAAACAAGACACAGTTCACTTTAAACGTCTAGAACTCAGTAATTCCAAGGGCCTAGGTCAAAACGTCATCTAACAGAAAGAAAAAGTCGTTGAGCCACAAAGAACCGCCTTGTAATACTTTGATTATGTGTAACGGTATTGCCTCCCCTGCTTTGCAGTAGTGGTCCAACAGTGGCCAAAACTCAAGAGTATCAAATATGGGCTTCAAAGATATCTACCTTCGCACAAGACTACTCTTGGCAGAGATGTAGATAGAAGGGTGATGACACTTCTATTACAAAGGGAGTATTCACACGATATTCAGAATAAGCGAGAACATTACTGCTTTGGCTGAGTATGCTAACTCTGTAATTCTGCCGACGCTTTTGTGAAGGATTTAAGCACTTATTACTTTCAGCTCGTTTAACCTGATTTACTCAGTGGAATTCTATTATTTTAGTATAGCTGTGTTTAGAGTGTGTGTAGTAATTTGACTGAGATAAACATGCAGTAACTTTAAAATGATTAAATCGAAGTTAAATTTGTGACATTACAAATAACAAAATTTAATAATCACTTTAGGTTTTAACAGTTGAAAATAATTTGAATAGTTATGGATCCAGAAAAGTTATCATCACAGTCTTTAGGGAATGTGAGATGTTACAAGACGTTCAAGTGACAGCATATATTTGAACTTAGCTGCCAATGACGGTTCTGCTCCTTCTTATGGGTTGGTTCTTTTCACTCTGCTCACGCTCGTCTCTGATCAAGGTTGTCGTGGGTAGGTCGTTTCCCAGAAACGTCAAGGAGAGTCTACCAAGTGGGTCCTTCGTCTTAAAGCTTATGCCATGGTTCCCTTCTTGTTCCAGAGATAGTACTTTCTGCTGGTACCACCAATAACTATGGTAAAAGAATAGAACGAAACGCTCTTCTGAGTATGGCGTTTTCCACCCCATAGTTATGAGTTCCTATTTTCCCATACCACCTTCCCAATTACTCAGACTTTACTCTCGATGAGAATTAAATGTAATCCCTCGGGATAAAACTTTCTTTACATTTAAATAGAATAGCTTTCATAGTTACTTTATATTTAAATGAAAAGGTTAATAATACAGATACAGTCTGTTTACAAATACATTTCCACTGATTGAAAAGTGTTCACAATATAAATTGAATATGTTTTCATTTATGTTTTACACTGATTGAAAAGTTTGAAGCTTCCATTTCTTTAAAATGAATATTTTCACTTAGACATTTACACTGGTTTAAGCTTGAAAACTTACATTAATTTTAAAGTGAATATGTTTATAGGGACATTTACACTGCTTTGAAAATGTAAGTATTATACTTAGAATGTACGAATACATTATTTCTTTCATCTTTCTCTCTCTGCTCCATAGGGAACCTGGAACTACTTTATGCTTTTAGTTCTCTTTACGAAACTAGCAATAAAGCAGTCACCAGCCCGTGCAGTGGTGGTTCATGAATCATCATTCTATACGCTGAGGTTGCCAGCCTCAAATGACTTTGACATCCAATAGCGAGTTTCACACATTAAACTTTACATGATAATATATGACTTGACTTGACTTTGATCCACTTTCTCTGAGCGTCATCTCTTGGTGACCTTGATGCCATTATATGGTACTGCGCAGTTCGTATAAGCTGTTCTGAGCTGCCATACAATGTATTTTCTATGGATGGGTTGTGTGGTAGCAGTTGTTGTCTCAGTCCCTGAAGTGCAGGGCACTGTAGTAGGTGGTGTTCTACTGTCTCCAACGGGTTTGGGCATTGTCTACATTTTGCTATATTTTGTGAACACTTTCTGTTTCTGTGTGTGACGGTATTGCCTCCCCTGCTTTGCAGTAGTGGTCCAAAAGTGACCAAAACTCAAGAGTATCTATTATAGGCTTCAATGGAGTCTATCTTAACACAAGATTACTCTTGGCAGAAATGTAAATAGAAGGGTAGTAAAGCTTCTATCACATGGGAGTCTTCACAAGATATTCAGATAAGCGAAAACAATGCTGGCTGTCGCTAAGCACGTTAATTCTATAATCTGCCGACACTTTTATGAAGAATTTTGCAATGGTTTATTCTATCTCGTTAAGCCCCCACCGATGAGTTAATCAGTGGAATTTATTTTTATAATATATATAGCTCTGTTTAGAGTGTGTGTTTAGTAACGTTGACTGAGACAAACATGTAGTACATTTAAAAGGATTGAATCGAAGTTAAATTTGTATCATTACAAATAACACAATTTAATAATCACTTTAAGTTTTAACAGTTGGAAAATAATTTGAATAGTTATGGAAAAGGTTTCATCACTTGACTGGGATTTAACTGAGTAAAGGAGGTCACTTTTGGCAGCGGATATTTTCACTTAGCTGCCAATGGTAGTTTCTTCTCCCGCTGGGTCAGTTCCTTTCGCTCTGCTCTCGCTCGTCTCTGATCAAAGTTCAGGCGCCGCACGTTCCCAGAACGTTCAAGGAGTAACGGCTAAGTTGGTTCTGCGTCTGTTTATAAGACCCTCTTATGAGGACGTCTCGCAATACGTCAGTTCACTTCTACCTTCACTTGGTTCCAGAGATAGTACTTTCTGCTGGTACCACCAATAACTGGTAATAGAAATAGAAACGAAATGCTCTTTTGAGTATGACGTTTTCCGACACAGTTATGTGCCCCCCCCCCCCTCTTCTATTCTACCATCCCATGTCAGAATTTACCCTCGATGAGAATTAAATTTAATCCCTCAGGATAAAACTTCCTTTACATTTAAACTGAATAGCTTTAGCTTTACATTACATTTAAATGAAAAGGTTCAACGTGCAGATATAATATGTTTTACATTTACATCTCTACTGTTTTAAAAGTGTTCGCAATATAAATTCATTTATGTTTCATTTACATTTACACTTGTGGAAATGTTTGAAACTTCTATTAATTAAAATGAATATTTTTACATATACATATACACTGGTTTAAAGCTTGAAAACTTACATTAATTTTAAAGTGACTATGTTTATAGGGACATTTACCCGGCTTTGAAAATGTAAGTATTTTTCTTAGAATGTACATCATTTCTGTTATCTTTCCCTCCCTGCTCCATAGGGAACCTGGAACTACTTTATGCTTTTAGTTCTCTTTACGAAGCTATAAATAAAACAATCACCAGACTTTCAGTGGTGGTTCATGAATCATCATTCTAGATACTGAGGTTGCTAGCCTCAAATGACTTTGACATCCAATAGCGAGTTTCACACATTAAACTTCACATGGTAATATATACATACATATGTTAGTTCACAAGTTAGTAATAAAATACGAAATGTAAATCACAACTTACGCCAATCCTGGCTACAGACTTGTTTGCTCAGATGAATAAAAGATACGAATTGTTCTCTTACACGCGTCTGGGATGCCTTTAATTTTACAATAGATTGCCCCTTCTGACTCCGTGTTTTTTCAGTTTCCTAGTCCCGGTGTTCCTTATTAAAATTTGAAAGAGATTTCCTGTGCTTTGTAAGTCTTATCTGGGTCTCCAATAAAAGGTCCGGTTAACAAATAGGAATTATGAATCTAGTCTTCACTCTGGCGAGATCTGAGGTCTTGGCGAGCTTGAAATTCAGTGAGATAAAACTGCGAAATGGTCAGCCTATATTCCCCCTCAATGTTGTTATGGATCTAATCAGAAAGATCAAACATGTCGGGTGTGGCACCTTCAAAATATTTCATACATGGAAAAATTTTGCTAAAGGTCACGTTTCCCATATATGGAAATATGATGTCTTGCATACACTCTCACAAACACATTTGTAGACTCATATTGTCTAAAATGTAATAAATTCATGATTACTTTTAACCAAGTGACCGGAAACGATTATATCCCACTTGTCTACCCACAGGTGTCACACAGACAGTAATCTCGTTATCTGTCGTATGAGTACGCAAACGACGTGTCTTATCGGAGATTTAAGCAGAGAGCGCTGACCGATATACGTGTTAATCTGCAGCGCCTATAACCACAAACCTAGGTAGCGCCAAGCAAATGTGATATTTATCACCTACAGAGGGATTTGATAAAATCAAATATCTGCTACTTAGCATAAAAATAACGAGGAAAGAAAGAATGAGAAAACGAAAAGTGCGATAACTGACAGCACATAATAAAAATCAGTACCGCAAATGTACCGATACTGCCGGAGAGAACCAAAGATCGATAGAGGTCGTCCATTTCGTCACACTGTTGCCATTTAGTGTAGAGTGACCTGTTCAAAATCTGAAAATTTTGGTTTGGTATCTGCGTTCGATATGGTTCATAGCATCTTCCTTATTTGGGGCTGTTTGGTGTATGAAGAGTCTTCTTCCTGTTTTAGCCTGTGCCCAAGTGTTCAGCCAAACTTCTTTACAGTTGTTTTTGACTATTTGTTTAATTGTTAACATATTCAATGATTGGTCAATCTGTGGCATTTTTTTGCCTTCTTCGCCAGTCTATCAGCTACTTCATTCAATGTGATGTTTATGTGGCCAGGTATCCATTGCATGTATATTTCGTTCCATACAAATTCATAATTTTGTGGCACGTTTCTTGGACCTTCTGGATAGTATTGATTGAGTTGGTTTTCCAGTTTCCTATTGCCAAGAGGGCAGCCTGCGAGTCTGAGAATATTACAACATCATTTGGTTCCATTTCGTCTGATTCAAAGAGTTTAAAAATTCTAGTTAGGGGTTTCTGGATGGCGACTACTTCGGCTTCGTAGTTTGTGCACCAGGTACCACAGGGGCCTGAAATTTTGATGGGTTCTTCTGTACTGGGTGGGATGATTATGGCCCCATATCCAGCATTTATGACTACTTTGAAAGCTGATCTGTCTGTGTAAGCATGGATAATGTCTTCATCATACTGACAGATGGTTTCCTTGGCACGTGTTTTCAGCAGTGTAGGTATGAGACTTTTATTTGCGGGTTGCAGGAGGTGTGACAGAAGTATGTAAATATATGACACGATATCTGTGACAGAAGTATGTCAATATATGACATGATATCTGTGACAGAAGTATGTCAATATATGACATGATATCCGTGACAGAAGTATGTAAATATATGACATGATATCCGTGACAGAAGTATGTAAATATATGACATGATATCTGTGACAGAAGTATGTAAATATATGACATGATATATGTGACAGAAGTATGTAAATATATGACATGATATATGTGACAGAAGTATGTAAATATATGACATGATATCTGTGACAGAAGTATGTAAATATATGACATGATATCTGTGACAGAAGTATGTAAATATATGACATGATATCTGTGACAGAAGTATGTAAATATATGACATGATATCTGTGACAGAAGTATGTCAATATATGACATGATATCTGTGACAGAAGTATGTAAATATATGACATGATATCTGTGACAGAAGTATGTAAATATATGACATGATATCTGTGACCGAAGTATGTCAATATATGACATGATATCTGTGACAGAAGTATGTCAATATATGACATGATATCTACACGTTTTTGCTTCCACCTGTTTTCCACCTTTTCATCCTTATTAGTTATACACGTTTGGTTAACGCAGTACCCCAAACTTCGATTCATTCATCTGTCTCACTCATAATTTAGCCACGCCTAATTTTTTTTATTTTCTCTATTGACTTACAGGCACTAGGAATGTTTAAAATCAGACCGTTTCAAGTTGTAGAGAGAGGGGACGGGTCGTATATTTGTAGAATGAAGAGCGATAATTCAAAAGTTGTACCTTTTGATAGATGCACGTAGAAAGAGAAAATGGGAGATAATCAATCACCTCCCCCCCCCCCCCCCGCATCGTTCGCTCGTAAATGTAATAGGCTACAGATGAGCGGAGATCAAAAGACAGTTTGCTCGCTGCCGGGGTCTGGCGGTCGGCAAAAGGTGGCAAAATTAACTTTGATTCAAAATTTGACCACGGAATTCCCCAAAGGTGTTATGTCTTACACTGGTCAGCGACTTTTTGTCTATTTCATATATATATATTCCAGCTTTCAAACTCAGTTTATCTAGTACCCACAAATTTTCAGACGTCTAGCTTAGATATTCTAGATCCATTATAACAGTAGAATTTCTTAGTTTTTTCGATTGGAGATAGTCATTTTATATTGCGGTAAATATTTATAATAGCCTCTTGAGTGATTTAATTGTTAAGTCCGGCATTATATTTCACTAAGATTTTTCTGTGTTGAGTGATTTAATTTTTTAAAGTCCGGCATTATATTTCACTAGGATTTCTGTGCTTATTGACTAGCATATTAAAACAACATAGAGCTAACTTTTTAATTTAATTACTTGCTATTAACTAGTAAGAGATATTTTGGTCAACTAGTAAATGCACTATTCATTATGAGTACTGACGAAATAAATATTTATTTCTAATTCATCATGAGTAATTTTATATATGACTGGCGCTTATTTCACGGGGTTTTTGTTAAACGATAAATAAGATATACACTTGTGTTTTTCTAATTTAAATTTAAAAGCCGAGTGGATATTAAATTATACCTCTACGCGGGTTATGTTTAGGATAGAATACTGATTGTGGTTAAATGTTGCATTTTTCTTCCTATAATTCTAGTACGAGTCACAACCCAAAGCCTACCAGCGGTTTCAATTTAAATCTGAGAAAACGGGTCTAAGTACAATAGACGCCAAACAAACATTCTTATGCACCCAGCGGGTCTTTGATGTTTACCGGTTCGGCTCTCTTGGTTTACCCAGAAAGAGAGAGAGAGTACCAACAAAAGACAATAAGAATAATTGTAACTGGACCTATAGATATCCAGATTTCCTTTTTCCATTTTCATCTACATTCAGCCTGCTGTGGCGAAGAATATCAAATTTAACATTACCTGAATACCGACCACTTGTGTTGTGGCGAGGATTTATCCTGAACAAAAGATTTATCTACCTGACATTCTATTTTACTATTGAATATTTCAAGCTACTGTACACTGTGACTATTTTGATCTCGAAGTTGTGTTTCATACCTGAACTAACTGCTGTGACATGAACAGAGTCAATAAAACAAAATAGGCGTTCATCAAATAAGAGGATTTAACAGTCATTTGAAGAACTAGGGCTTATCTTGCCAAAAGAACCGACACTGAATCTGTTACCTGTAGCATGGAGATATGTTCAAGCTGTTGTCAAACACTTATTCGGTAAGCGAGAATGAAATGTGATCACATGTTTGTCAGAGCGAGTGAAAGCAGGGATGAATAATTCTTATATTGTATAACTAATATACTCACTTTGATTTTTTTTCTTATGTTTGCTAATACTGTTCATTTTTTTTCAGAATAGACTAACTAGAAACTCTGTTCTTTACAGTATAGTCAAATTCTATACCATAGCGCTAATCTTTTGACCTTTTAGGGTTAATTAACTTCTTCTTGTGGGAACTTGTCTCAACAGAGGCGATTGCGCTTATGTCTATTCCATAGTTCTGTAACCTATGATTTTTATATGCTGAAATTTTTTTATAATAAATGTTGTGAAGTTTCTTTATGATAAAAAAACATTAACATAAAACTTATTACCTGTGTCGGACAGCTCGCCCCAATATTCCTATTCCATTAATATAGTTTCACGTTTGTGCGTCTAATTGTTGTCACTTATCTGTGTGTGTGTGTATGTGAGTGGTTGATATATATATATATATATATATATATATATATATATATATATATATATATATATATATATATATAGAGAGAGAGAGAGAGAGATATATATATACTGTCTGATCAACAAATTTCTGTTGTAGAGATAGGCTGGACTAGAGTATCTTCTCAATCCAGGGACAGACTCTACCTTTCACCATTTCACTCGTGAAATCTATTTTCTTTACCTTACCTCTCACTGAGTTACCACCTTTTTCAGTTCTATTCAGATGGGACCAACATATATCTTAAATACCTATCTAAAATCTACGACAGGAGGTGTGTACGTATTATTGGGTTTTTTTTTAGTTCTACGTGAGGTGGTAGGTCAGGTACAACTTGAGTAGGTAGTCTAGTCTCTGGTATGTGGTGCTTCCCTGAAAGCTCTTGGTACCTTCTAGTGAAAGAGGTCTCTTTAATTCGGTACTTGGAGTTGTGGTCACTGATAACATTTTTGCAGGGGTCATCCTTGTCAGCTCGCAAGAACCTGTCTGCCGTGATGATAACTGATTTCCCTCTCCTTAGTTCTAGGGGTTCCACATTGGCAGAAATCTCGCATGCGCTGGTTGGGGTAGTTCGCAAACCTCCACATATGAATCTGAGTGCCTGGTTTTGTATGCGATCTAGTTTCAGTCTAAGTGTTGGGTTAGCAGTGGCTTGCAGGGGTAGAGAGTAATCCATAACTGAGCGCACGTATCCCAAGTACAGTTGTCGTAGGGTGCTCTGATTGGCTCCCCAATCAGTGCTTGCCAAACGCTTTATGAGGTTTAGCCTTCTAGAGGCCTTTGCAGTTAGGGACTCAACACGTGTTTGTATGAGAGTCTGGTATCTAGCTGTATCCCTAGATAAGTCGGATTGTTCTCTTTAGCTAGCTTTGTATCATCAAGTTTTAAATCCAGTTCTTTCTTTACTGTTTTGTTGCTGAGTGTGAATATAGTGTAGACTGTCTTACTCGTGTTGATCACCATTTTCCACAAGCTGCAGTAGGTTGTTAGAGCAGACAGTGCACGGTTTAGTTTCTTTTGCAGTTGCAAATGGGACTTCCCTTCTGCCCAAAAGACTAGGTCATCAGAAAACAGGGCGCTTGGTAATTCAAGGTAGTTTATGTATATGAAGAAGAGGGTGCAGCTTAGGGCCAAGCCTTGTGGTAGGCCTTCTTGGATGGTTCTTTTCCCTGATGTTGTTCCGTTGAACGTTGTGAAGATGGTTCTATTTGTGAGAAAATCTTTTATCCAACGAAACATTCTTCCTTCTATGCCCATATTTTTGCATCTTGAAATATAGACCATCTCTCCATACTCGGCCGTATGCCTGCTTGAGGTCTACGAAAACTGCGGCCACATGATTTTTATCCTGGAAAGCATCGGCAATATGTTGCACCAATCGGATTACCTGGTCACAGTCTGTCTTCCTCTTCTAAATCCTGCTTGGTTAGGTTGGAGGCCGTTCCCTTTCTCTAACCACCGGTAGAGGCGTGCATTTATCATACGTTCTGCCATTTTCCCAATGCACGAAGTCAGGGAGATGGGCCGGTAGCTACTGACTTCGCTTGGTGGTTTATCTTTTTTGATAATTGGGATAATGTTAGCCGTTTTCCATCATGTAGGTACAGTACTGCTTCTCCACGTCTTGTTTATGAATTCCAGGATTGTCGGCAAGCCTTTTCCCACGAGTTTGACTATCATGTCGTTGGTAACCTGGTGCTTTTTTGAGTGTGGTCTCTAGGAGACTCGATTGTAGTTCAGCTAGCGTAAAATCCTGATCAAAGATACTGTCCACACCCTTGTGTGTTTCTAGCATGGGTTTTATAAGTGTCTTGATGGCTTTATCTAGATTGGCTCTTTTATATGTTTTATTGACTTCAGCAAGGAATCGATTTATGGCTCGTGCTTTTTCTCTGTTGGAGGTAGCTGTGTTACTGTTTGGAAGTTTTATAGGGATTGGGTTTCTCTTCTGGGATGTCTCTGCCATGTTGTCGATGAGTTTCCATGCTTTCTTTCCTTCTTTATTGAGGTATAGGTTTTCGCATTTTTTTCCAGGTTTCCATTTCGGCTTTTCTGCTCGCTAGCTTAATCTGTGCAGTGAGTCTGTTGTTTGTGGTTTTGTTTTCACGGCTAGGATTTTTCTGTGCTGTTTTCCGTGCCTTGCGTCTTAGTTGTACTAGATGTTCTAATTCCTCATTCCAGAGGATGCTGTATTTGATACGACTGCCTTTGGGGATTGCCTGTTTGGCTGCCTGCATTATGACTGCAGAGATCTATTCGTTCAAGGTATTACTGTCTTGGTTCGTGTCTATTTCAGTGAGGAGCTGGTCTGATATGAGTTTGTAGTGTTCCCAGTTTGCTCGAGCATAGTTCCATTTCGGCTATCTTTCGGTTTTCGTTTTAGTTTTACCCTGTGAGATGGTGGTGAGGATGGGTAGTTGGTCGCTTTCTATGCCCTCCAATACCCTCCATTTATACTGGTTGGTGAGGTCTGCAGACACTAGTGTTAATCTGGTCAGCTACTGGTTCCGCTAGCTTTATGGTAGAGCAAATGTGACTATTATCACTTACAGGGAGTGTTGAATGATTTGATAAATCAAATGACTGCAATTTACCAGCAAAATAACGAAGGAAGAAAGAATGAAAGACAGAAAAGTGCGACAATTGAGAGCAAATAGTAAAAATCAGTACCAAAAAATGTACCGATACTGCCGGAGTGAAACAAAGATTGATAGGGGCCGCCCCGTTTTGTCACATTATGAATTCTTCAATTTTATATCAACCATCGTCATTCCCCCCTTCCCCCTCCCCCCAACAAGTCCAATCTTGAGTATAGTCTTCACATCATGTCCTGTGCCATCGGTTTAACATGTTTCCATGTTTTCTCTATGTCTGTCATGTTTGTCTCAAGTGTCCATCTATTTCTCTTACCCTCGGGACTATGAACAGTGACTGCCATCTTTAGCTAGCAGCTGATTTCCTGACAGCCGGCTTGTGTTCTTTCATTCTTTCTTTTGTTGTTGTTGTTGGAAGCACTGACCTGGGGTGTATGATGTCATATCTAACGTCAGCGTTTGTTCCCTCTCATCTTGGTCTACTTGTGTTTGTCGGGTTGTCCCATCAGCTCTACAATTCTGATCTTGGTCTACTTGTGTTTGTCGGGTTGTCCCATCAGTTCCATATTTCTGATCTTGGTCTACTTGTGTTTGTCTGGTTGTCCCATCAGTTCCACATTTCTGATCTTGGTCTACTTTTGTTTGTCTGGTTCTCCCATCAGCTCTACATTTCTGATCTTGGTCTACTTGTGTTTGTCGGGTTGTCCCATCAGTTCCACATTTCTCATCTTGGTCTACTTGTGTTTGGTTGTCCCATCAGTTCCATATTTCTGATCTTGGTCTACTTGTGTTTGTCGGGTTGTCCCATCAGTTCCACATTTCTGATCTTGGTCTACTTGTGTTTGTCTGGTTGTCCCATCAGTTCCACATTTCTGATCTTGGTCTACTTGTGTTTGTCTGGTTGTCCCATCAGTTCCACATTTCTCATCTTGGTCTACTTGTGTTTGTCGGGTTGTCCCATCAGTTCCACATTTCTGATCTTGGTCTACTTGTGTTTGTCTGGTTGTCCCATCAGTTCCACATTTCTCATCTTGGTCTACTTGTGTTTGTCTGGTTGTCCCATCAGTTCTAAATTTCTGATCTTGGTCTACTTGTGTTTGTCTGGTTGTCCCATCAGTTCCACATTTCTGATCTTGGTCTACTTGTGTTTGTCGGGTTGTCCCATCAGTTCCACACTTCTCATCTTGGTCTACTTGTGTTTGTCGGGTTGTCCCATCAGTTCCACATTTCTGATCTTGGTCTACTTGTGTTTGTCTGGTTGTCCCATCAGTACCACATTTCTGATCTTGGTCTACTTGTGTTTGTCTGGTAGTCCCATCAGTTCCACATTTCTCATCTTGGTCTACTTGTGTTTGGTTGTCCCATCAGTTCCACATTTCTGATCTTGGTCTACTTGTGTTTGGTTGTCCCATCAGTTCCACATTTCTGATCTTGGTCTACTTGTGTTTGTCTGGTTGTCCCATCAGTTCCACATTTCTGATCTTGGTCTACTTGTGTTTGTCTGGTTGTCCCATCATTTCCACATTTCTCATCTTGGTCTACTTGTGTTTGTCTGGTTGTCCCATCAGTTCCACATTTCTCATCTTGGTCTACTTGTGTTTGTCGGGTTGTCCCATCAGTTCCACATTTCTGATCTTGGTCTACTTGTGTTTGTCTGGTTGTCCCATCAGTTCCACATTTCTCATCTTGGTCTACTTGTGTTTGTCTGGTTGTCCCATCAGTTCCACATTTCTCATCTTGGTCTACTTGTGTTTGTCGGGTTGTCCCATCAGTTCCAAATTTCTCATCTTGGTCTACTTGTGTTTGTCGGGTTGTCCCATCAGTTCCACATTTCTCATCTTGGTCTACTTGTGTTTGTCGGGTTGTCCCATCAGTTCCACATTTCTCATCTTGGTCTACTTGTGTTTGTCGGGTTGTCCCATCAGTTCCACATTTCTCATCTTGGTCTACTTGTGTTTGTCGGGTTGTCCCATCAGTTCCACATTTCTCATCTTGGTCTACTTGTGTTTGTCGGGTTGTCCCATCAGTTCCACATTTCTGATCTTGGTCTACTTGTGTTTGTCTGGTTGTCCCATCAGTTCCACATTTCTCATCTTGGTCTACTTGTGTTTGTTTGGTTGTCCCATCAGTTCCACATTTCTCATCTTGGTCTACTTGTGTTTGTCGGGTTGTCCCATCAGTTCCACATTTCTCATCTTGGTCTACTTGTGTTTGTCGGGTTGTCCCATCAGTTCCACATTTCTCATCTTGGTCTACTTGTGTTTGTCGGGTTGTCCCATCAGTTCCACATTTCTCATCTTGGTCTACTTGTGTTTGTCGGGTTGTCCCATCAGTTCCATATTTCTCATCTTGCCATAACATCTCATTCCTGTTATATCAGGTTCCTAAACGGTCACATGTCCAATCTTCATTAGAACAAATGAACTGTTGAGAACAGTAAGTTTAACTGTTGAGAACAGTAAGTTTAACTGTTAAGAACAGTAAGTTTAACTGTTGAGAACAGTAAGTTTAACTGTTGAGAACAGTAAGTTTAACTGTTGAGAACAGTAAGTTTAACTGTTGAGAACAGTAAGTTTAACTGTTGAGAACAGTAAGTTTAACTGTTGAGAACAGTAAGTTTAACTGTTGAGAACAGTAAGTTGAACTGTTAAGAACAGTAAGTTTAACTGTTGAGAACAGTAAGTTTAACTGTTGAGAACAGTAAGTTGAACTGTTGAGAACAGTAAGTTGAACTGTTGAGAACAGTAAGTTGAACTGTTAAGAACAGTAAGTTGAACTGTTGAGAACAGTAGGTTGAACTGTTGAGAACAGTAAGTTGAACTGTCCAGAACATTATGTTGAATTGTTGAGAACAGTAAGTTTAACTGTTGAGAACAGTAAGCTGAACTGTTGAGAATAGTAAGTTTAACTGTTGAGAACAGTAAGTTGAACTGTTGAGAACAGTAAGTTGAACTGTCCAGAACAGTAAGTTAAACTGCCCAGAGCAGTAAGTTGAACTGTTGAGAACAGTAAGTTGAAGTGTCCTCAACAGTAAGTTGAACTTATGAGAACAGTAAATTGAACTGTCTTTTATCTTATTAGAGATGAGAAGAAGACGATGGCGATGGATAGGACACACACTGAGGAAACCTGTTTATAGCATTACAAGGCAGTTTTTGTTCTGGAACCCCCAGGGCAAGAGAGGCAGAGGTAGACCAAGAAGCACACGGAGAAGAGAGCTGTAAATAGAGGTGAAAATGGTGAGGAGAACGTGGAAAGAACTTGAGATGATGGTACGTGACAGGAGGACTTGGCATGTGTTTGTTGAAGGCCTATGCTCCTTTGGGATTGGAGGGTTATGAATGAATGAAATGAAATTGAACTGTTGAGAACAGTAAGTTGAACTGTTGAGAACAGTAAGTTGAACTTTCGAGAACAGTAAGTTGACCTGTTGAGAACAGTAAGTTGAACTGTTGAGAACAGTAAATTGAACTGTTGAGAACAGTAAGTTGAACTGTTGAGAACAGTAAGTTGACCTGTTGAGAACAGTAAGTTGAACTGTTGAGAACAGTAAATTGAACTGTTGAGAAAAGTAAGTTGAACTGTTGAGAACAGTAAGTTGAACCGTTGAGAACAGTAAGTTGAACCGTTGAGAACAGTAAGTTGAACTGTTGAGAACAGTAAGTTGACCTGTTGAGAACAGTAAAATGAACTGTTGAGAACAGTAAGTTGACCTGTTGAGAACAGTAAGTTGACCTGTTGAGAACAGTAAGTTGAACTGTTGAGAACAGTAAGTTGAACTGTTGAGAACTGTAAGTTGAACTGTTGAGAACAGTAAGTTGACCTGTTGAGAACAGTAAGTTGAACTGTTGAGGACAGTAAGTTGAACTGTTGACAACATTAAGTTGAACTGTTGAGAACAGTAAGTTGAACTGTTGAGAGCAGTAAGTTGACCTGTTGAGAACTGTAAGTTGAACTGTTGAGAACAGTAAGTTGACCTGTTGAGAACAGTAAGTTGAACTGTTGAGAACAGTAAGTTGAACTGTTGAAAACAGTAAATTGAACTGTTGAGAACAGTAAGTTGACCTGTTGAGAACAGTAAGTTGAACTGTTGAGAACAGTAAGTTGACCTGTTGAGAACAGTAAGTTGAACTGTTGAGAACAGTAAGTTTAACTGTTGAGAACAGTAAGTTTAACTGTTGAGAACAGTAAGTTGAACTGTTAAGAACAGTAAGTTTAACTGTTGAGAACAGTAAGTTTAACTGTTGAGAACAGTAAGTTGAACTGTTGAGAACAGTAAGTTGAACTGTTAAGAACAGTAAGTTGAACTGTTGAGAACAGTAGGTTGAACTGTTGAGAACAGTAAGTTGAACTGTCCAGAACATTATGTTGAATTGTTGAGAACAGTAAGTTTAACTGTTGAGAACAGTAAGCTGAACTGTTGAGAATAGTAAGTTTAACTGTTGAGAACAGTAAGTTGAACTGTTGAGAACAGTAAGTTAAACTGTCCAGAACAGTAAGTTAAACTGCCCAGAGCAGTAAGTTGAACTGTTGAGAACAGTAAGTTGAAGTGTCCTCAACAGTAAGTTGAACTTATGAGAACAGTAAATTGAACTGTCTTTTATCTTATTAGAGATGAGAAGAAGACGATGGCGATGGATAGGACACACACTGAGGAAACCTGTTTATAGCATTACAAGGCAGTTTTTGTTCTGGAACCCCCAGGGCAAGAGAGGCAGAGGTAGACCAAGAAGCACACGGAGAAGAGAGCTGTAAATAGAGGTGAAAATGGTGAGGAGAACGTGGAAAGAACTTGAGATGATGGTACGTGACAGGAGGACTTGGCATGTGTTTGTTGAAGGCCTATGCTCCTTTGGGATTGGAGGGTTATGAATGAATGAAATGAAATTGAACTGTTGAGAACAGTAAGTTGAACTGTTGAGAACAGGAAGTTGAACTTTCGAGAACAGTAAGTTGACCTGTTGAGAACAGTAAGTTGAACTGTTGAGAACAGTAAATTGAACTGTTGAGAACAGTAAGTTGAACTGTTGAGAACAGTAAGTTGACCTGTTGAGAACAGTAAGTTGAACTGTTGAGAACAGTAAATTGAACTGTTGAGAAAAGTAAGTTGAACTGTTGAGAACAGTAAGTTGAACCGTTGAGAACAGTAAGTTGAACTGTTGAGAACAGTAAGTTGACCTGTTGAGAACAGTAAAATGAACTGTTGAGAACAGTAAGTTGACCTGTTGAGAACAGTAAGTTGAACTGTTGAGAACAGTAAGTTGAACTGTTGAGAACAGTAAGTTGAACTGTTGAGAACAGTAAGTTGAACTGTTGAGAACAGTAAGTTGAACTGTTGAGAACAGAAAGTTGACCTGTTGAGAACAGTAAGTTGAACTGTTGAGAACAGTAAGTTGACCTGTTGAGAACAGTAAGTTGAACTGTTGAGAACAGTAAGTTAAACTGTTGAGAACAGTAAGTTGACCTGTTGAGAACTGTAAGTTGAACTGTTGAGAACAGTAAGTTGACCTGTTGAGAACAGTAAGTTGAACTGTTGAGAACAGTAAGTTGAATTGCTGAGAACAGTAAGTTGACCTGTTGAGAACAGTAAGTTGAACTGTTGAGAACAGTAAGTTTAACTGTTGAGAACAGTAAGTTTAACTGTTGAGAACAGTAAGTCTAACTGTTGAGAACAGTAAGTTTAACTGTTGAGAACAGTAAGTTTAACTGTTGAGAACAGTAAGTTTAACTGTTGAGAACAGTAAGTTTAACTGTTGATAACAGTAAGTTTAACTGTTGAGAACAGTAAGTTTAACTGTTGATAACAGTAAGTTTAACTGTTGAGAACAGTAAGTTGAATTGCTGAGAACAGTAAGTTGACCTGTTGAGAACAGTAAGTTGAACTGTTGAGAACAGTAAGTTGAACTGCTGAGAACAGTAAGTTGACCTGTTGAGAACTGTAAGTTTAACTGTTGAGAACAGTAAGTTGACCTGTTGAGAACAGTAAGTTGAACTGCTGAGAACAGTAAGTTGAACTGTTGAGAACAGTAAATTGAACTGTTGAGAACAGTAAGTTGACCTGTTGAGAACAGTAAGTTGAACTGTTGAGAACAGTAAGTTGACCTGTTGAGAACAGTAAGTTGAATTGCTGAGAACAGTAAGTTGACCTGTTGAGAACAGTAAGTTGAACTGTTGAGAACAGTAAGTTGAACTGCTGAGAACAGTAAGTTGACCTGTTGAGAACAGTAAGTTGAACTGTTGAGAACAGTAAGTTGACCTGTTGAGAACAGTAAGTTGAACTGTTGAGAACAGTAAGTTGAACTGTTGAGAACAGTAAATTGAACTGTTGAGAACAGTAAGTTGACCTGTTGAGAACAGTAAGTTGACCTGTTGAGAACAGTAAGTTGACCTGTTGAGAACAGTAAGTTGACCTGTTGAGAACTGTAAGTTGACCTGTTGAGAACAGTAAGTTGAACTGTTGAGAACAGTAAGTTGACCTGTTGAGAACAGTAAGTTGACCTGTTGAGAACAGTAAGTTGAACTGTTGAGAACAGTAAGTTGAACTGTTGAGAACAGTAAGTTGACCTGTTGAGAACAGTAAGTTGAATTGCTGAGAACAGTAAGTTGACCTGTTGAAACAGTAAGTTGAACTGTTGAGAACAGTAAGTTGAACTGTTGAGAACAGTAAGTTGAACTTTTGAGAACAGTAAGTTGACCTGTTGAGAACAGTAAGTTGACCTATTGAGAACAGTAAGTTGAACTGTTGGGAACAGTAAATTGAACTGTTGAGAACAGTAAGTTGAACTGTTGAGAACAGTAAGTTGAACTGTTGAGAACAGTAAGTTGACCTGTTGAGAACAGTAAGTTGAACTGTTGAGAACAGTAAGTTGAACTGGTGAGAACAGTAAGTTGAACTGTTGAGAACAGTAAGTTGACCTGTTTAGAACAGTAAGTTGACTTGTTGAGAACAGTAAGTTGACCTGTTGAGAACAGTAAGTTGAACTGTTGAGAACAGTAAGTTGACCTGTTGAGAACAGTAAGTTGAACTGTTGAGAACAGTAAGTTGACCTGTTGAGAACAGTAAGTTGAATTGCTGAGAACAGTAAGTTGACCTGTTGAGAACAGTAAGTTGAACTGTTGAGAACAGTAAGTTGAACTGTTGAGAACAGTAAGTTGAACTTTTGAGAACAGTAAGTTGACCTGTTGAGAACAGTAAGTTGAACTGTTGAGAACAGTAAATTGAACTGTTGGGAACAGTAAATTGAACTGTTGAGAACAATAAGTTGAACTGTTGAGAACAGTAAGTTGAACTGTTGAGAACAGTAAGTTGACCTGTTGAGAGCAGTAAGTTGAACTGTTGAGAACAGTAAGTTGAACTGTTGAGAACAGTAATTTGAACTGTTGAGAACAGTAAGCTGACCTGTTGAGAACAGTAAGTTGACCTGTTGAGAACAGTAAGTTGAACTGTTGAGAACAGTAAATTGAACTGTTGAGAACAGTAAGTTGAACTGTTGAGAACAGTAAGTTGAACTGTTGAGAACAGTAAGTTGAACTGTTAGTAAACTCCCGTATTGTTCTGCTGCTTAATGAGCTGGTGCATGCTCGAAACGTCATTAGGTCATCAAGACATTGGTAGCTCACCACCACCAAATAAACAAGCACCACCCATAGCACCACTAAATTAACAAGCATCAACCACACTAGCGTCAATTAATCAAGCATCAACCACACTACCACCAATTAATCAAGCACCAACAACACTAGCGTCAAATAAGTCATTAACAACGAACTGACCAACCCAATAAGCACCACCACTTACAGACATTAAACATAACTTGTAGAAATTGTAATGGCAAATGATAACAGGTGATACTTATTGCACAACGCTCTTTGTTTATTTTTAATCTATTATCACTTTCATCTACTCACACAGTGATGAGAAATCTGTGTTATATTTTTTAATGGTATTTGTACTGTGTGGGAACGTGTGCTGTGAGGGGAATGGATGTGTGTGAGCGGTCGTCTTCACGTGCAAGTAGAGTTGCTGGCAGTTGGCGAATCCATTTGTTTCTCGTGCCAATGTCACAGAGAATCTGAGCAGACGTAGATGGGGCTCACGTGCAGCCTGCTTGTCTGATTGGCTGTGTTCATGTGTCGGGACCTGTGTTCACCTCAGTGTGTTTGTGTGCATGACTGTATTTGTGTACGTAACTGTGTGTACAAGCCTTGTACTTGACTATGTTTGTGTACGTAATTCTGTGTTCTTGGCTGTGTGTACACGTATCAGCGTTTATGCAGTTATGAGAGCATGAATACGCATATGATTATATGTCAACTAAATGTGAGTGTGCTTGACTGTGACTGAGCTTGACTATGACGTAGCTTTACCATGACTGAGCTTGACTGTGACTGAGCTTGAATGTGGCTCACCTTGTCTGTGGCTCAACTTGACTGTGACGGAGCTTCACTAAGGCTCACCTTGACTATGACTGAGCTTGACTGTGGTTTATCTTGACTGTAACTGAGCTTGACGGTGGCTCACCTTGACTGTGACTGAGCTTGACTAAGCTCTACTGTGGCTCACCGTGACTATGACTGAGCTTGACTGTGACTGAGCTTGACTGTGACTGTGCTTCACCTTGACTATGACTGTGCTTGACTGTGACTGAACCTGACAGTGACTCACCTTAACTGTGACTGAGCTTGACTGTGGCTCAAATTAAGTGTGACTGAGCTAGACTGTGGCTCATCTTGACTGCGACTAAGCTTGACTGTGGCTCACATTAACTGTGACGGAGCTTGACTTGCTCATCTTGACTGTAACTGAGCTTGACTGTGGCTCACCTTGACTGTGACTCAACTTGACTGTGACTCAACTTGACTGTCACTGAGCTTTACTGTGACTGAGCTTGATTGTGACTGATATTTACTGTGCTTGTACTTTTCCATTACTTGACTGTGACTGAACTTGATTGTGACAACTTGACAATTTAATTGTGACTGAGCTTGACTGTGACGGTGCTTGACTGTTTTTATACTTATCTTCTTCCCACACTTCTCTAATACTTGACTGTATACATGTTTATAACTAAATCCGGCGGATTTAAAGAAAAATACTACATCCCCCACATTCCTGATTACTTTCCTATCTCCGTCTTCCACACACTTCCCTATCTCAGTCGTCCACCCACTTCCCTATCTCAGCCTTCTACACACTTCTGTGGCGGTATTGCCTCCCCTGCTTTGCAGTAGTGGTCCAACAGTGGACAAAACTCAAGAGTATCTAATATGGGCTTCAAAGGTATCTACCTTCGCACAAGATTACTCTTGGCAGAGATGTAGATAAAAGTGTACTGACACTTCTATTTCAAAGGGAGTCTTCACAAGATATTCAGATAAACGAAAACAATGCTGCTTTGGCTGAGCACGTTAATTCTAGAATCTGCTGACAGCTTTTGTGAAGGAATGCACTTATTAATTTCAGCTCGTTCAAACCACCACCACTGATTTACTCAGTGGAATTCTATTATTCTGGTATAGCTCAGTTTAGAATGTGTGTAGTAAATTGACTGAGACAAACATGCAGTAACTTTAAAGTGATTAAATCGAAGTTGAATTTGTATCATTACAAATAACAAAATTTAATAATCACTTTAGGTTTTAACAGTTTGAAAATAAATTGAATAGTTTAGAAGAAAAGTTTCATCATTGATCTATAGTAGAGATGATGGGAAAAAGTTTAACATTGGCAGCGTATATTTTTCACTTAGCTGTCAGTAGTAGTTTCTGCTCCCGCTGATGGGTTCTGTGTACACTGCTCTCGCTCGTCGCTGGTCAAGGGTAAAGGCGACGCACGTTCCTAGAACGTCAAGGAGTAACGGCCAAGCTGGTCCTGCGTCTGTCTATAAGATCATCTTATGATGGCGTTTCGCACAACGTCAGTCCACTTCTACCTTCACTTGGTTCCAGAGATAGCACTTTTTGCTGGTACCACCAATAACTGTGGTAATAGAATAGAGAAAAAGGCTCTTCTGAGTATGGTGTTTTCCGACACATAGGCATGTGCCCCCTTTTTCTATTCTACCATCACATTTATCTCAGAATTTATCGTCGATGAGAATTAAATTTAATCCTTCGGGATAAAACTTTATTTACATTTAAATAGAATAGCTTTAGCTTTGCATTACATTTAAATGAAAAGGTTAATAATACAGATAGAGTCTGTTTACATTTACCTCTCCACTGATTGAAAAGTGTTCACAATATAAATTGAATATGTTTTCATTTATGTTTACACTGATTTGAAAAATTTGAACTTCCATTAATTTAAAATAAATATTTTCACATAGACATTGCCACTGGTTTAAAACTTGAAAACTTACATTAATTTTAAAGTGAAAATGTTTATATGGATATTTACACTGCATGAAATTGTAAGTATTATAATTAAAATGTACATCATTTCTTTCATCTTTCCCTCCCTGCTCCGTATGGAAATTGGGACTACTTTCTGCTTTTAGTTCTAATTAAGAAACTAGCAATAAAGCAGTCACCAGCCCGTGCAGTGGTGGTTCATGAATCATCATTCTATACGCTGAGGTTGCCAGCCTCAAATGACTTGGACATCCACTAGCGATTTTCACATATTAAATTCACATGGCAATATACATATATATGTTAGTTCACATGTAAGTAATGAAATATAGAATGTAAAATGACAACTTACGCAAATCCTGGCTTAGACTTTTTTGCTCAGATGAATAAAAGAGACTTGTATCGGCCTCTTACACGAGTCTGGGGTGTCGTTAATTTAATTTAATAAGTTCCCTCTCTGACTTCGTGTGTGGTCCTTCAGTTTCCTCAGTCCCGATTTCCTTATATAATATGAAAGAGATTTCCTGGGCTATGAAAGTCCGTCCAAAATTCTCAAATAAAAGGTGTCTGGTATGTTAAAAAGGAATTCTAATTTCCAGGCTTCACTCTAGCAAGGTCTGCAATCTTGGCAAGCGATCTTCACAGTGGAATAACACTGAAAGGTGTCAGGTTATTGTGACGTGGAAATGTAAATATAGCCTCAGAAATCCGACCACCTTTGCTGCCTCAATTAGCGTTTATGTTTTGCGAAGGCAAAATCACGCAATTCGCTGTCTGTTGACTCACTTTTGAAGCCACGCCTATTTTCCTGTCTTACATGCGCTAATGAGTGTTTACAAACAGACATATTAGCTAGTCCGCGACCTGCCAGATAACAGTCAGCGAGCCATGATTCGCTTACCTGAATTCTCACGCAAGCTGATTTGCCATCATCATTGCTGACAGACAGAAGCACGCGGGAGATAAGCGGTTTCTTTGAAGGGGAAACGCGGGCAGAAATTTTCCCAGCGTAACTGTTTGATGTTTATACATACAGGGATATAATCGTTTGCTATCAGAAGCGAACAGAAAATCTCGGGAGGAAAACGGGAACAAGAGTAAGCCTTTGTTGTCGATTTGCAACGGCTAACAGAGTGACGGAGGAATTTTGATAGGGGAGGGGGAATAGTTTCCTGAATTTCTGCTATTCACGAGAAGTGTGAAAATTCACATTCTCGCGATAATAACACTCAAATCTGTATATATAGAGCGCTCTCTCAAACTCAGTATTAGAGTCGCTCAGAAATTTCTTGGATTATCTAAGCACATAGGACTAGAACCATTTCTTCGCTGGATGTGTTAAATTGTCCCGTGGGGACTTAATTTTCTTATTTGTGGTAATAGAAATTGTGCTTAAGTGTTAAAATGTGTTAGGATTACCATTTTATTCAATATAATTCCCTAGCGTTTAAAAACTAGTGAAATAACCTAATGCATAGATATTTCTTGCCAGTCGTTCAGAGTAATGTAATTTCAAATACCCCATTTTTTTCTTACACACGAAGATAACGGCTTAGCTGACTGAGATTATTAAGTCTGACGGATCAGTTACTGATTAGAATTCACATTATATTTCATTGTGTGAAATTAAAATAGTGACTAGAGTAATTGTTCTGTGACTAAACAACAGACGCTGATAAATAACTAGTAGTGACCGGCAGATTTTGTTAAAGTTTGAAATTTTGCACTAGATGAGTCCTGCAAATTTTTCATCATAAAGTTGCGGTAACTAAAACTTTCAAATAAGAGTGGCTGGCATTTTGAGGTGGAAAACAATTGCGTCGATTGAGCGTTTGTCCCAACTGTCCGGAAAAGCGGGGGCAGGAAATCTTCGATATATAATGTAGAGCAATTTTGACACACGAGACTGCATTCCAGAAATCGTCACCAGTAGACAGCTCAGACCTTGCTACAGGAAAGAATAGAGGTGGACTCTGAATTTATTAGGAACGGAAACACGTATTAGAGCATCTTTTACCCACTGGAAAAGAAAACTCGCCAAAATTAATACGGACCCGGACTCCTACATAAAACTACACACAAAGTCACAGAGGAATTCTGAAATATGAAAAAGCCCCAGACGTGTGTTCGAGGCAAATCATACGAACTTGCCGAAACTATTTATCTGAGCAGGAAGTCTAAAGATTCTCAATTTATTGAGGTGAGTGTACATAGTTTTATACTTTGAACTTTATATGTGTATACTTGACTAGTTGTGTTAAAGATTCCTATGAGGCTGGCAACCTCAACATGTGAAAAGGATACATTTACGAATCACCACATCAAGTGCTGGTGATTGCTTCATGTTAGGTCTCACAGAGTAACCGCAGACTCTGAATGGAGCAGGGAGTGAGTGATGATTATATCAACATGTGTATAGTTGTGTATTATCATTTGTTAAATGGATGTAAACTTTATACGTTGGTTCAGACACAAGCCATTTTCCGCTGTCCAGTCGCAAATTTTCATTAGATTAACTTAAATAATGGTGATTTTTCATCACATCCCCTGAGTTAGATAATATACGCTCAGGAGGAGTAAAAAATCTGAGAAAAGGAATCGGTTCACGGACAGCTGGGGATGACCGCCTGATTAATATCAGGCAAACAAATATTAGAAGCGGAATTTGTTCTTTAATTACCTCTGAACGTTGGTGGTACGGATCGGATAAGCCAATTGTGGTACTACTTAACTAACGATATCAGCTGTCCTCCTAGTCTGTGTTTCTAAGCCTGAGATCGACACTTGAAGATCCTTGCCCGGACCAGGAGCGGTAACTTCTAGACATTTGGAAACGTGCACTCGACACAGCGACGAATTGACGGAACCAGCAGCACCAGCAATTCAGGAATTTGGAAAGGTAAGTCATATTTCTAGCAGGCCAGAACAACAGACTTTATTTCTAAAACAGAAAGCCAGTCAATGATGATAACTATCTCTTAGAATTACTAGTTTATATTTATGTACATTTGTTCCACCTCCGCCTAGGCCGGTCCCAAGCCCGGCTGAAAAAAGAGGACGGCGGCCTGCATGGAGGCCGTAAGGAGGCAGCCCCTCCACCATGCAAAGGCACAACAGGCCAATCACCTGTTTGCTTTAAATCATGATTACGCGAACTACAAGAGAGAAAACCGGACTGATTCTAAAGGCACCGGACTGATTCTAAAGGCGACGAACTGGAATGGACTACGACTTATGAAACATGGTACACAAGAAGTAAAAATGGGAAAGAAAAGGAGCTGGTGGTAGAGATGAGGAAAGCAAAACTAGAAATCCTGGCGATAACGGAAACAAAGAAAAAGGGACAGAGAGTCATAGATCTCGATGGCGACACGTTGCTCTACAGTGGTGTACATACATCTGAAAGAGCTAACGGGGGAGTGGGTTGCATTGTGGCCAAAAACCAAAGGGATAGTATCAAGGGATGGAACTGTGTCTCGGAGCGCATTATGGTTGTACAACTAAAAGAAGGAGAAACCATAGTCAAACTGGACACAGTGTATGGGCCAAATGAGGATGAGAGAGCAGAGGTCAAGGAGGAATTCTTCGAGCTAAATCAAAGGACAGTGGATGACTGCCTAGATGAAATTATCATGCTCGGATATTTCAATGCCAGACTTGGAAATGACCATGCTAGACGGGGCTGAGTTATCGGAAGATATGGAGAAGATACTCTCAATGACAATGGAAAGCGACTGCTTAGATTCTGCAGTGAACAGAATCTGATCATTACAAACACAAAGTTCCCCCGTAAGCGCATACATGCATACACTAGATGTGAACCAACAAAGAATGAGAAGTCAGTGATCGACTATGCCATTGTTAGGAGCAGCTCATTCAAATAGATCCGGAATGCTAGAGTCTGGAGGGGGCCAGAAATTGGAAGTGATAACTACCTGCTTACAATCAAAAGAACAACTGAAAGAGTTGCTCAGCCTAGGAACTGCCCAACATCACGCAAGAAACCAAGTAAACGAACGGGAAAAATGATCATTAAGACCTACAAGCTGAGACAGCCAGAAATTAAGACCAGATATCAGGGGTTTATTGCTACGTCGGTGAGAAACACGGAAGAGCAACATGATGACTTGGAAACCCTCTGGCTTAAATTCAAGGACATCATAAAGACAGCTGCTGCAGAAGCACGTGGTAAAGTCCGAATTGGGAACAAGAGAAAGAGGACACCTTGGTGGACAAATGAACTCAAAAAGAAAATAAGAGAGAAGAAAATGGCATGGAAACAATACTTAGGAGCTAAAAACATAGCAGGACAAATAGAGAAATATAGAGAATATGTGATACTCAGAACATAAGCAAAGAAGCAAAGAACAAGGTGCTAGTAGCAAAACAGAAGTCCTGGGAAGAATTTGGAGAAAAACTAGAAAAAGATGCGCAAGAAAACCAGAAATTGTTCTATAAGACCCTAAAGAACACGAGGAAGGAAAAACAATGTCCTCTCAAATTTATAAAGGACAAGCAAGGCAAATTGCTTACTGCCCTGAAGAAAGTAATGGAAAGATGGAAAGCATATTTCTCAGAACTCCTTGATGGTGAGCAAGGTCAAGAATCAGAAATGATAACCACCAGCACAGAAGAGGAAACCAATGGTGATGAAGATGATATAAAGACGGAAGAACTGAAGGCAGCACTGGAGAAAATCAAAATGAGTAAAGCAGCAGGGCATGATGGTATAACACCAGAAATTGTTAAGCACATGGGAGCATTAGTCAACCTATTACTCTTAAGAGTCCTACAGGCAGCGTGGTGCAACAAGACCATACCAAAGGATTGGGAGATTCCCATCATAACACCAATTTTCAAAAAGGGTGACAATCGACAATGTGGACACCGTAGAGGCATATCCCTTCTCAGTGTCCCTGGTAAAATCTACTCTAGAATCCTAGAGCAGAGACTCCGACGCCTAGCTGAGCCACAGTTGGATGAGATCCAGTGCGGATTCCGAGCTAACCGAAGTACTCAAGACCAATCTTCACACTCAGATAGCTGAGTGAAAAGGCTCATGGACGATATCATCAAGGCATGTAAGGAGAGCAAGAAAGTATTCAGTGGGGTACTGGAAGATGAGACAGGTCTGTATTTCAGAGCTGGCATTTGCTGATGATGTTGCCCTGGTTGCTAAATCAGAGGCACATCTCCAATCCAACCTGCAAGTCTGGAAAGAAGAGCTGGAGAAGAGAGGATTGGTCATAAGCAGCTCTTAAACAAAATCCATGGTGATATCACGAGAAGAAAGAAGACATCAGATTAAGCTGGGAGAACAGGTCCTGGAGCAGGTCGACCACTTTAAATACCTCAGAGCTATTATAGACCGAAAGGGAGGCATCAAAGAAGAGTTGGCCACTCGAAAAGTAGCAGCTGGGAGACTTTTTCAGGCCATAAATCGAGGATTCCTCAGCAAAAGAGAGGTTGATAAGAAAACGAAGATAGCTGTATACCGCTCTACGTATGTCCCAATCTTGACATATGGATGCGAGTCATGGGCAATGACTACAACCCAGAAAAGCGAGATCCAAACCTCAGAAATGAGATATCCGAGGAAGGTGGTTGAAGTAACAAGGAGAGACATGGTCCGCAACCAGACGATACGTCAAGGCCTAAAATCCCAACCCATGCAGACCCAAGTAGAACAGTCCCAACTAAGATGGTTTGGCCATGTCTGCAGAATGGAAGAAGATCGGCTACCACAACAAGCATGGGAAACAAAGAGCCAGGGATCCAGACCTCCAGGACTACCCAGAGTCTGCTGGGAAGACAACATTAGACAATCTTTGAAAGACCGAGGACTAGAATGGAACCAGGCCAGGAGGAAGACAGCCGATAGGATAGTCTGGCGCTCTCTCTTTCAAACCTCTACACCTCACGGTAGAAGGGGAACGACTAAGTAAGTAAGTAAGTACATTTGTTCCAACAGTGATTGATCATTAAATTTTGTATATGTTGATTTTGATAAATCCATAGTCGAGTTAATGATTACAGGGCGTAAGGCACATATGTGAGTCCTGATTTTAATATATAAAGTTCTATCTACACCTGAACAGCCACTACAATAATAATAATAGTAATAACACTAGTAACAATAATAATAATCAGATGAATCTCGCTGGATTAAACCAGCTGGGGGCTTAACGAACTAACGAATTATAAGATAACCAAATCCTTCACAAAAGTTGACTGCAGTTACTAGAGTTAACGTTGCTAAGAAACATTCAGCATTGTTCTCGCTTTTCTGAATATCTTGGAGATATACACTTGAGGTAGAAGCATCATTACCTTCTACCTACAACTCTGCCAAGAGTAATCATGTGCGAAGGCAGACACCTTTGAAGACCCAAATTAGTTCCTCTTGAAGCTGTGGCACTGTTGGACCACTACTGCAGAGCTAGGGGATGGCATTCCGTGACAGGTAGATACCTTTGAAGACCCACATTAGATACTCTAAGTTTTGGCCATTGCTGGACCTTCACTGTCCTAGCAAAGGGGAGGTAACCCGTGAAAAATTGTGGTCTCGTCTTGGGATTAGTGAACTTGGACAAACAATTGTGATAAATCGAAATTGGTGTCCCATCCGCGATAATAGAACGAACCTGTCCAGTTAATCCCCTGGACTTAGCTGACATAAATGTCAGATCTACTGAAAGAATATTGTCAGAGTGTATTAAAAAAAAAAAAAATTGAGCGTACGGTGCATTAATAAATAGCAGTAAAATAATGTTACAACGAATAACTGAATAATTGGAGAGATACAAAATTTTTTGTCAAAAGGTTAAGGCGAAATAAGAAGTTCACTTGCTGTAGCTAATTTGTTGTTGTGATTTGAAGTTAAATTAGTTAAGTGGCAACTGCATTTTTGCGTAACCTATAAACAGACTTCTTGCCCAGAATGTCCGATAAACCCGACCTTCATGCCTTTTATGTGAATATTTGTAAAGAACTAGGTGTGTCTAGCCAAATTCTGAAGAATTTTGTGATTCAGTTAAAGCCGATCAGGAGAAGGCCGAAAAAGAGAAAGCCACGATCCGTGAAGAGAGAAGGTTGGAGACAGCATGAAAAAGCCAACGCAGAGAAAGAAGCTGACAAAGCCAGAGCGGAAGCCAAAGAAAAAGAAGCGCAAAGGAAACAAGAAGCCGAAAAAAAGGAAAAGCCAATGGCATTCGAAAAGGAACAGGCCTAAAGAATGAAGGAATTAGAAATTGAAGGAAAGAGAGTCCAATCTAGTGGGTCGGGTAGTTCTCAAGGCAGTGTACTATTTCCATTGTTTACCGCTGTTTCAACAAATGTTTCTTAAATAAATATACCTGTGTATATCTATGTAAATATAATTCCATAGTTGAAGTTTATAACTTGGTTGAGTGAATTTGATGGTTGCACCTGTATGACAAATTTTTTAAATACTTATACTCAGAACTAAATATACAATTAATACTGTGCTGAATTACCTTCATCTGGGGACTCATGAAATACGAGTCAAATATTACATTTCTCGCAGAAGTGGGAGGAGAATATAAAGTCTACAATCAACTTAGACTACGCCAGGGGTCGGCAACCTTTCCATGATAAATAGCCAAATATTTAATTTTGTCTCCATTTTATAAAACTGAAAAGCCGCATGACAAAAAAAAATCACATGGTATCTCTCATTCAATTATATATATATATATAATCATCATCATCATGTGACGTATTCTTTCCAGAACGTTGTCTCCATTACAGCTGCTCTGAACGCATCACGATTCTGGGCAAGTCGACCTGCATCAGCCAAAGACAAGTTCAGACTCTCTGTGATGCCCTGGGTCCACCGTCGTCTAGGTCGACCCCTTCCCCATTTTCCAGGGACCATGCCTTCCATCACTGTTTTTTCCAGACTATTATGTCTTTTTATATGACCGAAAAATTTCAGCTTCCTTATTGCGATGGTATTTAGGAGCCAATGTTCCTGTACGTTTAGTGAGTGCAGTACTTCTCTGTTGGTCTTTTTTTCTGTCCAGGGTATTCTCAACATCCTTCTGTAGCATTTCATTTCGAATGATGTAATCTTTTTTGCAACTGTTTTATTGAGTGTCCAAGTCTCGCAGCCGTATGTTGCTACTGGGAATATACATGCTCTGATCAGTTGTAACTTTGTTTCTTTGCTTGTGCCTTGCCATAGGTTTTTCATCTGTATTAGTTTATGTGAAGCAATTGCAAATATATATATATATATATATATATATATATATATATATATATATATATATATATATATATTGTGATGAATTTACCATGATACAACGTTAAAATATCTCCAAATGTAAAGATAAAATGTAGGGATAAAAATAATGCGTAAGTGTAACTGTCTTTTTCTCTTGTTGAGGTGATCACTGGCCCAAGACTGTATACATGTTGTTAGGTGTGTAGTGCAAGCGTATGATGAACTGAGTGTGGGTGCGAATGAAGGCGCGAATGTGTTTAGGCTCGTATATATGTAGACACTGCAACCCCTACACTCACATGCAGTAGTCAAGGATGCTTGAACACTGCAGGCACGTTTCAAAACATTTATTGACGATAACACATAGTAGCATCAACAGGAACAGTCATTGTAAACAAGGTCATGCTGACCGGAAATCGATAGGTATACATTAGGCATTCAACAAGCTGGTAAACATTCCAATATTCGTGCATGGACAATAATAATGTTATTCAATGACAGTTCAAAATGCCGCCTGATCTCTCTGACTAAACGCGTCAGATACCTTAATCACCTTGACACATAGGTACAACTTGGCATTCCCCGCCAATTGCACATTATCAGGCTGTAGTATAATAGCCGAAAACACAGGCCTCGTTCTGACGTCGGCCGTGTACTGCTGATAAGCAGGTTACCATCAACCCTGCAGTAATGCGTATGTGGACATAAATACGCCGCCAATCTGCGGCTCCCACAATATATCTTCGTCACTGGATTTCTGGATGGTATGAAGACTAATAGTCTTGGATGGCTACCTTGAGCACAACATATATGTTCTGTAATGGAGGACCGGTGAGTTGCAGTTCACAGACTAAGTAATCTTCTAACATGTTCTGCCACCGAAAGCATAGTAATGGAAAAAGTCGGTATTACCTGTAACCGAGTCCACAGAACCTAACAAGGAACTCTGCTGTCATTCCAACGCACAGAGATTCACTAGGGAAAACTGCCATCGCAGCCACTTCGAAGATTTTCCCGAAAAAACACAATGGACTCTCGTCCCTACAGAAACCAGGACACTTCACCGCTTGCCGGAAGTCTAACTCCACTCCCGCTTAAAAAAACCTGCCCATGGGCATACGTCCGAACTGTCTACCTTTGACCCTAAAGGCCAAACACAATGAATGAATAAACAAGGGAAGACAACCCCTAATCAACCTGACATCGCAGGTAAAGACACAATTATTCTTATGATAAAACATAAGCAAATAACTTGACAGATGACTCCGTCAAAAATGACAGCAACATATTACTACAACCCCCCTGTAAAAAAAAATGAAATTTTTTTTTTTTTTAATATGTCCATGAGCAAGATTGCACAAGTATCACTTATGTGCTCATGAAAAAATGAACCTAATATCAGGTACAATAGACGCATAAATAAAGCGTCTGAAGAGGATACAAATCATCTCCCAACATAGGAGAAAATATTTCCTTTAAGCCAAACAAACTAAGGGGGTACCATTAAAGAAACCTAAGTTGCTGGCAATACCAATCATATATCAAACATTACTAAATACTATAATTATAGCAATATACAAATGTCATGAATTACAATGCTATATTAGCAACATATCACTGATGGATGGACAAAATGAAATTTGTTAAATTATCTAAACATCATCCAAATACATTTGTATTACAACATATTAGGATATTAAGGACAGACAAAAGTCTGAAAGTGTATCAGGAAAACTAGGACACAAGATTTAACTGGAATCATGTGGGCATCTGGACAATATGTCCGCCATCACATTATCCGAACCACGGATAGCTCGCACCGTGAAATGGAAAGGCTGAAGAGCAATAGCATAACGAGTAGATCTCGAGCTCTTCAAATCCTTACTTTGCATAGCCGTAAGAGCTTTTTGGTCGGTTTCCATAAAGAAATGCGCGCCCAGAAGGAACCTTTGTAGCTTAAGAATGGACCAAACCATAGCCAACAATTCACGGTCTAAAACCGAGTAATTCCTTTCTGCCGCATTTAGCTTCCTAGAAATATACATTACAGGATGCAGAGTTCCTGAATATTCCTGCATTAGTGCCGCTCCAATCCCAGTGGAAGAGGCATCACTACGAAGAACAAAAGTCTTATCAATCGTTGGTAGTCTTAAGATAGGATGAGATGAGAACAAATTCTTAACCTGATCCAATGAAGATTGGCATTCCTGGGACCAACGCACCATATTAGGAGAACCTTTTTTCAATAACGATGAAAGTGGTGCCATAATGGAGGACAGATTCTCAATGAATCTTCCATAGAATTGTATCAATCCCAAGAGACTACGCACTTGCTTTTTTGTCTTCGGAACCGAGATATTTAATATCTTCGAAATGTTTTGGTCCTCTGTCTTCAACAGACCATGACCAACTCGATGACCTAGGAAGGAAATTTCACTAAACCCAACAAAAGCTTTAGAGGGTTTTGCAGTCAAACTATGCTCACGTAGAGTAGATAGCAATTCCTTTAGACCCAAATAGTGTTCTTCCCAAGTATCGCTGAAAAGACAGATGTCGTCTAAATATGCGATGACATCTGCACGATCTGATAGAATTCGTCGCATCATGCGCACGAAAGTCGCTGGGGCGTTCATAAGCCCGAAAGGCATAAAATTCCATTGAAACAGACCCCTAGGTGTCGAAAAAGCAGTGAGAGGTTTGGCGTGTTCCGTCAGTGGGACTTGCCAATAACCTTTCGACAAGTCTAGTTTAGTAAAGAATTTAGCTTTAGAAAGTCTAATAAGTAGATCATCTAATAATGGCATAGGTTCAGCATCGAACTTCGTAACTTGATTTAATTTGCGATAGTCAACGCAAAGACGTATGTTATTGTCTTTCTTTCGAACAATAACTATCGACGAAGAATAAGCTGAAGTGGATGGTTCAATTATTTGCAGTTGAATCATTTCATCCAATTCTTTCTCGACTTGTGCTTGAAAATGAATAGGTATTGGGTATGGTCTTACTCTGATCGGATTACGATCAGTAAGTATGATGTCATGTTCTATGACATCTGTGTGTCCAGGAATGTCGGTAAGGACATCCTGATATGATTGTAGCGTAGAGGATACTTGACGTTGCTCCTCAAAAGACAAGTTCGAAGACGTCTCTCCACGATTCCGTTGAAGTAAGTGGAATCGCAGGAAGAGGTAAGTTAACGTCAGAAAAAATAGTTTCCTCATCCTGTATAACGGACAGGGATGAGATGTGACCATGTTGGACTGGAGAGTCGTCCGTCGCCTGGAAAATAGGCTGCAAATAGTCTGGACGTTCAATAAACTCTGTTAGCATATTTATATGGAAGGTTTTATGCTTTCCATCCACATCGACCATATAGTCGACATCGGAAATTTTGGAGACTATAGTGTATGGACCTTTCCATGAAATGAGAAGTCTATTCTCTCTTGAGGGAAGTAAGACATACATGGATTTTGTTGTTTCCAAGAAAAACTATTATCAGGTTGGTAACTTTTATTAAAGTTCCTATAGTCACTGGGATCAACATGTTGAGGACAATTAAATTCCCTCCAATTCTTTAAAGAAGAACCATCACGCGTTTGGCAATGTCCACAATCACGGTTATTCCTCTTAATTTTTTTTTTTTTTTTTTTTCGTACGCCCGCTAATACTCGAGGCGAAATCTCAGGTTATTATTAATGTCTAACCTGACATTGATTTTACGTGAGTATCCCTTTTCTTGTACAGAGACAGGTGTCCCTCGCCATTCAGGCAAATACTCTCCGATTTCGGAGGTACCCATTAGAGCTGGGTCGGCTCAGGAGCCGCCAATCCCTGGTCGACGACACTCCTTCAAATGTTCTCGCCAGGTCTCGAGTTAATCCAGTCCAAATCCCGGTCGACGAAAAATCCTCAAATGCCGTCGCCCGGGTTTGATCCTGAATCACCCGGTCGCCAGAGCGGAGTGATAACCACTACGCTAGCGCGGCTCCCATTCCTCTTAATAAAGTTGCTTCTATTTTTCCCTGTAGCAATATGCTTAACAGGTACATCGTACTGACTGAGCTAAGTACGATGGGTACTAACAGTTTTGTTTTCTTTTACCCACTTATCAGGCATCTGGGAATTCGATGCACGGTTTCCCTGAGGAATCTTAACATGATACTTATCAAAGTCCTCACCGTGATCCAAACTTGATTTACCTTTGTTGGCCTGACGCCAACTCCCATTAGAGACAGTATTGTTATTCCGTGGGAAACTATATTTTCCACAAAAATTTTTGTTCCCATATTGCTTAATGTTACCATGAGCATTAAGTGCATGGATGTTTTTTTCCTCCCAAATAGAAATATGTTGCGGTGTGCATTCCCTAACCCCATGAATACGACCGATTATAAGATCCGCAATAGGATTAGGAAGAAGACATGCATGGACATCTCCTGTGAAGAAGGGAGTGTCAATCCTAATAATAGCAGTAGGATAACTTTCCATAGTACCACCAAATGTAACACATTTGATTGTTTTTCCAGTGGCACAGCAAGGATCTATCAGAGACTCCCTAACCCCGACGGTAGTACATCCCGAATCGAAAAGTACTGAGACTAGCCTATCATTTATTAGACCTTTATGTAAGATGAGAGATCCTCTCCCATCATGCGCAACTGTAGCAGGTAGAGCAGGAAGAGGGTGACCACAACTTAGAGTAGATACAGTCGATGAGTCGAACAATGTTAAGCATTGGGGGCATTCAGTTGCTCTCCCAAAATCGAAAGCACAACCAGTGATAGCCCTAGAGTTACCACTATCATTTACTGTATTACAGGCTCCATCAAACTCTTGTTGTGCAGAGTTTGCCTGTTGGAAAGGTCTTTTTTTGTTAAATCTAGGTCTGCCTCGATTATCATTTCCCCTTTAATTATTTCGACTATCATTTCCCCTGTAATTGTTATCATATTGCCTATTGTAATCATCATTCCGGTTTGAATCCCGGTTTCTAAATTCACCATCGTCATAATCTTGACGTCGAGAATGATTACCTCGAAAGTTCGAATAGTTATTATTTGGATAGCCTTTGCGAAAGTGTCTCAAATTATTACCACTAAAATTACGAGAACTACCATCTTGTCTCCAATTCATAGACGAAGAACCATCATGTGTTGGATTACTCCGCTTCTGAGTGTAATTCTGATTACTTCCCCTATTCCAGTTTTGTTGAGCACCCTGAAATTTTTTTTTGAAATTAGGGCCATATGGTGTTGCCGAAGCAGCTGGCAACCCTTCTTTCACTTTAGAATTGCTAACTGTAGCATGGGGATGCGCGGTGGCATACTGACAACAGTATTCCTCCATATCTTTTAAGTTTTTAGGCTTACGCTCATGAAGGAATGCAAGAAAAGAATCATTAACAGATGACAAAACCTTATCTCGCAATAATAAGTCCATTAGACCTTCATATGTTTTCTCAGTCTGAGACAACTCAACCCATCGTGTAAATGTACGACGTATTTTTGTAACAAAATCAGAGAAATCTACTCCATTTTCTGGCAACATTGTCCTAAAACGAAGACGATAGTCTTCTTCTTTTAGTTGGTATTTTTTTAGCAATGCTGCTCTGACAACATCATAATTAGTCCTGTCATGTTCGTCTATTGTCATAAGAGTAGTCACTGTGTCACCTGTAAAAAATTCCATCAGTTGTTCAACATATTTTTCTTTTTTTATGTTATGCGTATCGCATAAAAATTGGAATCTATCTAGATAATCTGCTACGTCATCCTTTAAAGGATTGAAATGAGGTAGTTTGATCCTACTTACAAACTCCTTTGTCGTACTCGAAGTTGTTTGATGAGCACCTGGACTCGCCAATTTCAATTTCTCTAACTCCAAAGTTGCGAGTCTTTCATCAAGTTCCATTTTCTGTTTTCTTTCCTCATGTTCCATTTTTCTAATTTCAGCCTCAGCAGCAGCTTGAGCTTTCCTCTCCTCTGCAGCAGCTTGAGCTTTCCTCTCCTCTGCAGCAGCTTGAGCTTTCCTCTCCTCTGCAGCAGCTTGAGCTTTCCTCTCCTCTGCAGCAGCTTGAGCTTGAAGTTTTTTGTCTTCCATTTCCATCTGGAATTTTCTTTCATCAGCAGCAGCTTGAGCTTTCCTCTCCTCAGCAGCAGCTTCTCTTTGATACCTTTTCTCTTCAAGTTCTAATCTTCTATTCTCAGCATCTAGCTTCTTTAGTTCAGCTTCTGCTCTCCTTTGTTCAGCTTCTGCTTTCAATTTAATTTCCTCTTTTTGTTTCTTCTCTTCTGACTTTACTGCAATGGCGAATAGAGCAGATGAATATTCTTCCAATTCTTTACCAGACTTACCAAGGGTTAACCCTTGCTGGATGAAGAAATCCAATGTAGACATTCTGTCTAATGAGATCAGAAACCTGAAAAAATTAACTAAATTACCTTTATATCCCAATCACTATGGGCACAAGTCTTTTTTATAAAGAACTTGAATATGTATTTCACCTTGTCTCAATCTTTGAGGATAACAAGTCTTTTATCAAAGAACTTGTATAAATATCTTATATAATAATATTTTATTAACAATCTCTATATGAAGAGTGTACCTTATCAATAATAATAATACATGACCAAGTGTATGTATGTAGACTGTGTATGACAATAATGTAATACAATCATAAATACAAAGACAAAAATACAGAACAATGACCAAAAACGTTCGCGGAAGTCAAATAAACAATACAGCAAAAAGTAAAAAAAAATGTTACACAAATGTGTAATGATGACCGCGAAAAATAAACAAGACAAATGGCAACACTGTTATAAACGAAAAGGTGTAAAGAAATAAACGGAAGGAATGAGAGAAGAACAGATACAAACAAAACTAATCGAAAATCAAAGAACGGAAAAATAACGGAAACAACACTAACTCATGTCGTCACAGCTAAAAAAAAAAATAGCAACAAAAGTCGCTAGCAAATTTCAATTAAGAAAATTGCAATCCCTACAGAACGCTTACAGTAACCCTCGATTAAGTGGCATATTTACTGTAAGACCCACCAACCGAAAACCCGCAGAAAAACACAAGAAAAATACACAAAAACAGTAGAAGTAACATAAACATATATATAGCAATAGTATTTCAATGTGTTGCAGAACAAGTTCAGTCACAGCTGAAACTAAAGTAAATTTCTTGCTCCTTGCGAACACAGAAACAAAATGTCAAGCGCGCACTGAATGTCAAATCCACTGTAGCATAAAGTGGTATTCACGAACAAAAGTTACTATGACCTTCTCGACTTAGGACTTGCACATTGAATGTTTACAATTTCCACGTACTGTTTACAAACACTTGACCTCGAACAATGTAACTTGAATGCTCGGACATAGAAAAGTCTGTTGTTGACTGAAACGTGTAAACGACCAGCGGTACCGTTTACTGTAAGGGACTTGACTTGCAGTTGTGGTCCACGTAGCAAATGCCTAGATGTTAACTTCAGTACTTGTCCTGTTGTTGTTCAAGCAGCATTATAACATAAATGCTAGCACTGTTTATCTGGGTCAACAGTTGATGACCTATTTCTGTCCTGTTGTAGCCAAAACTTGCAAGTTTAGAATTAGCGATGTGTGTTACAGCTGTCCAGTGTGTAGCTTAGACCCACAGATCAAAAATGTAATGTGTACTTGTCCTTCTCACGCAAATAGCCCCATGAAATGTAAATTTCTGGACCACATTAATGTCATCAATAATGTTAATTGCTCGCTCTGTGAACCAGAAATGTATCAGAAGAGCCCACGTAACTGGTCCACCAGAAATGTAACTGTCTTTTTCTCTTGTTGAGGTGATCACTGGCCCAAGACAGTATACATGTTGTTAGGTGTGTAGTGCGAGCGTATGATGAACTGAGTGTGGGTGCGAATGAAGGCGCGAATGTGTTTAGGCTCGTATATATGTAGACACTGCAACCCCTACACTCACATGCAGTAGTCAAGGATGCTTGAACACTGCAGGCACGTTTCAAAACATTTATTGACGATAACACACATAGTAGCATCAACAGGAACAGTCATTGTAAACAAGGTCATGCTGACCGGAAATCGATAGGTATACATTAGGCATTCAACAAGCTGGTAAACATTCCAATATTCGTGCATGGACAATAATAATGTTATTCAATGACAGTTCAAAATGCCGCCTGATCTCTCTGACTAAACGCGTCAGATACCTTAATCACCTTGACACATAGGTACAACTTGGCATTCCCCGCCAATTGCACATTATCAGGCTGTAGTATAATAGCCGAAAACACAGGCCTCGTTCTGAAGTCGGCCGTGTACTGCTGATAAGCAGGTTACCATCAACCCTGCAGTAATGCGTATGTGGACATAAATACGCCGCCAATCTGCGGCTCCCACAATATATCTTCGTCACTGGATTTCTGGATGGTATGAAGACTAATAGTCTTGGATGGCTACCTTGAGCACAACATATATGTTCTGTAATGGAGGACCGGTGAGTTGCAGTTCACAGACTAAGTAATCTTCTAACATGTTCTGCCACCGAAAGCATAGTAATGGAAAAAGTCGGTATTACCTGTAACCGAGTCCACAGAACCTAACAAGGAACTCTGCTGTCATTCCAACGCACAGAGATTCACTAGGGAAAACTGCCATCGCAGCCACTTCGAAGATTTTCCCGAAAAAACACAATGGACTCTCGTCCCTACAGAAACCAGGACACTTCACCGCTTGCCGGAAGTCTAACTCCACTCCCGCTTAAAAAACCTGCCCATGGGCATACGCCCGAACTGTCTACCTTTGACCCTAAAGGTCAAACACAATGAATGAATAAACAAGGGAAGACAACCCCTAATCAACCTGACATCGCAGGTAAAGACACAATTATTCTTATGATAAAACATAAGCAAATAACTTGACAGATGACTCCGTCAAAAATGACAGCAACAGTAAGATACTAGGAGACATGATCGCCCATGCCCGCATTTCCTACCGCCATTCAAACTAACTAGTTAGACGTGCAGACGAAACGGTTTACCCTTTGTAGATGGGAGGGAAACGGAGATCTAAAAAGGAAAAATATGACTGAACACGTGTTTGAATCTAGAACGGCAAAAGACGCAATTGGTAGTAAAAGAAAAAAATTCACGTCACTAGTTGACACAATGTAAGGAAATGGACAAAAAAAGACCTTAGCTCTTATTCGAAACAGTCATTTCTTGGACGTTTTTCGATACTTGGTCGTTTTATTTGAATTCAGCGGCAAACGCCGTAGAGAAGGTTCGCGAACAAATTTCAAAAAATTAAACTTGAGAAAAAATATGGTTTTTCTTAATAATAGAGTTATGAATATAAAACCTAGCTAGTTTGATAGCCCATCATAAGCAGAGAACTAATATACTTTAAATTATACAGACGGATAGATAACAAGGAAGATATTGACAAAAGACTGTGTTGTTCATATCACACTAGCGACTGTACTGTTCATACTGTCACTAAAGTTTCAAATTTTCGTCCTTGAGACACGCAAATGCAAAAATCAAGCTGTAATGCACGAGAGGGGGAAGGTGGAGAAGTGTGGCTAAAAATAACTTCGGAGGCAGATTTGTGTAAGATATTGCATGCAGTTGGTCCAAGAACCAAGCGTGTTTTTTATGAAAAAACAAGTAGAGACAGACGGACCAACAGACAATAATGCATACTTGACTGAGATCTGACTGAAATTTGACTTTTGGTTGTAGATTTGAAAAAGTTAGGGGGGAAGTCAGTGATTGGACAAATGTAATCATATTAGCGGGACAGAGATGCGCATTTTTGCCATTTGATACAATTCTGTCCAGGGACACAGTAGTTTATTGCCTGTGGTGTTTTTCCCAGAAGATATTACATACATTTAGTGGGACGCCATCATATAGCCAGCAGCTCAGCTGAGTTTTGCTAGAAATTAACTGTGTTCTCAATTCTGAATTCTGGTAAGAATGAAAGCATTTATTTTGTATATTTTAATATTTCGAGTGATTGATACTGCCATATCATATAAAATGATTACGACAAGTAAGTGCTCGCTCTAGGTCCCCAGCCCAAGTTCAGGGTCTAGAGACAAACAAAATATATGGACGCCTAACTAAGACTATGGAAGGCGGATCTATTGTTGAGATCAGTGGGAACATATCACCTATCTTATTGAATAAAAGGAAACTATTGAACATATCTCAGATGCAATGCAGTCTTGGGGAACTGGTACTATATGAAAACAACTGGGTAAGATGTGATGTGTGGTCAGAGAGATCTGACCCATTCTGTGTAACGTTGATGTGTTGTGCTGTGTGTAAGAGTGGTGCAGTAAACAGAGTACTGACACATAGCACAAATTTTGTTTCAGAATTGTGAGTTTCTGTTGTGGCACTAAGGTAGTGCCACATAAGTAATCAAGATTACTCAAGCAGATGTGTGTGCCGCCTAACAGTTGTGTCGGTGCAGTCTGACATTGTATTCTAGCTACCGAGAGGAGTGGACCACCGGAATCCAGCATCAGATCTTCACAGACAAGATGAGTGATTAGTGGCCTGCTGAGGATTCACCATAACTCCTAAAGATTTATAAATATTTCCCCATCATAAATATACTGAATTTTGGGAAAGATACATTTATTACAGTCTATAAGACAATGGACAAAGCTTGTTCTAGTCACAGAGTGGGTGTGATGACACCACCCCAACAGCACATCCAGTAATAGTTCTCCCAGAGACAGTATAACTATAATTAATATTAACCAGTCTTATAAATTACCTATGTACACAAATTCCATTTTATTATGCCATATATTTATGCATTCCATTTATAACTCCATAACGTTTCATATGTTCTGACCAAAATAAAACATTGGTTCAGAACAAATAAATTTAAAGAAAAAATTTTAATATTTAAACTAAAACAGTCTGAGTTAGTTCAGTATGTTATAAATTTTATTAATATTATTAAACTTAGTAATTATCTGTGTGTGTTTGTATATTCTACTACAACACATTACATTTCAGTACCCTAGACTTTTAAACGTAGCTACATTCATAATAGTAAAAAAGATCTGTTTGAGGTCGTAGTGGTAGTAAGAAGGGCCTTCTGTGATTCACATAAACATTTATCTCAGGAGCCTTCACAGCTGACCTCAAACATTACACTAGGTAACACAACAACCATACAATTCCATCAAAAACCACTACAAATATTGGGGTCTTGTCCAGGGATATTTAGTTTATCATAGATATTGGAATCTCCTGGTGGGAGAATTAAACCAGTGGGGACAGATTGTAAAAATTTAAAAAGTGTCCCTTAAAATAAAAAGGGGAAAATAAAAGTTGGTGAATCTTCACAGCCAGTGGTAATTAGTTAGTTAATCAATTAATTAGAATTACCTTGGTCATTAATTAATTAGATTTACCTTGGTCATTGTTATTTTGTATGATGGCTGACCTGGCAAAATTTAGATCGGCTGCTGTGCTAACGGCGAAGGAAATGAATATGGAGGGTCAGGTTTTAATTCAGTATGTAACTTCTGAATGTGACAAGTATATTGAAAGGGAAGATAGGAGGTTAGCTGAAGAGAAGAGGTTACAAATTGAGGCTGATAGAGAACTTAAGAGGCTGCAGATTGAGGCAGAAGAAAAACGACAGCAAAGGGAGTCAGAAGAAAAAAGGTTGACTGCCGAAAGGGAGGCAGAAGATAGAAGGTTGCAAAGGGAGCACGAATTACGACTAAGGGAGCTGGAATTACAAGGCCATGCTCCTGAAAATGGTGCCAGCCCTTTTGCCTCAGATGCTACGCCTAGTCAGGGAGCCTCAACCTCAGATATGGGGTTTCATTTAGACCATTTTGTTGAGAAAGACGATGACATTGAGGGGTACCTCAGTAGATTTGAATTATTAGCTACTACATATGGGTTAGAGAGAGAGGTGGAGTCTAAAGTTATCACAGGGACTGAGAGGTACTTCTTATGAAGTCTTTGCTAAAATGAATAGAGAAGACCAAGACAATTATGACATGCTAAAGCAGGCTTTGTTATTGAGATATGAAAAAAATGGTGAATTTTATCGTAAGAAATTTAGAAATGCCAAACTGTTGTCTGGGGAGACATACCACCAATTCTCTGCCAGACTGGAAACCTATTTGGAGAAATGGACTGCTCTGGGGAAGACCCAAGATCTTAAAGAGATGATCATGATAGAGCAATTAAGAGAGTCCATGGCTCCAGACTTGAGAAAATTTCTCATGGAACAAGGTGCAGAGAGGTTGGGGGGGGGGGGTTTAAATGTCGCTGAGAGGTATCAGGCAGCCCAGGCAGAGGTAAGTGGCACTAAAAAGAAGCCCATAGAAAATTTTAAAGCTCCACAGCAATTTAATAAATTTGATAACAGAGAACAGGGTAATAAAGGCAGGACAAACTTTGATAGGCCAAGAAATGACTATCGTGACAGAAACTCACAGTTCAATGAACAAAAATATAATGAAAGAAAACCGTTTAACCAAGGAAAAAGATGGTGCAAATGGTGTAAGAAAGACAACCACAACACCGAATTTTGTAGAAGGAAACCGTCAAACATTGCTGCAATGAAGTCGGGGACTCAAAGATTAAAGGTTAATCCTAATGGACAGCAGGAACCTTATCACCCCCCAGTTTGTGAGGATGTTATTTGTAATGTGGTCACCATAAGGTGCCTTTATGATACAGGTTTGGATTATGATTCAGTTGTGAAGTCTAGCCTAGTGGACCCAAGTCAGTATACCACAGAAACAGTGGAAATACAAGGGGCGACTAAGGACATACCACTCATGACACTTCCCATCGCAAGGATAACGGTGAAAACTAGCTATGTGGAAGGAGAAATCAGAGCAGCAGTGATAGATGAACCAATCTACCCTCTGATATTGGGGTGTAGGTACGTCTTCTTGGGGAATCCCGAGAGACCTGTGATCATGGCGACAGTGCAGACCAGGTCACAGAAAAAGGAGGAAGAAGGTGAACCTATAAATGCTCATCCAGAGGAGATGAGGAAGGCGCAGGCTGAGGATAGGACACTCAAGCCATGTTTTAAAAAATTGCCCAAATGCCACACACCTCCAAGTAAGGGAGAGTACTTTATGAAGGACAGATTGTTATACAGGAAGACATGAACTAGATCCACTGGTCACGGACAGTTGGTTCTTCCCAAGGTATATAGGGCAAATTTAATAAGGAGCTTACATGTTGGAAAGGATGGTGACCATGAGAAAGTAGGTACCATCTGCCAAAAGGTTGCTCGAAAATATTATTGGCCCGACGTAAATGTCGATATTGAAAACTTTGTAGAAGCATGTGGCGTATTTCATGAGGGAACACCCACAAAGGGAAAATATGTGCAGGACCTAGAAAAGCCACGGGGCAAACTTAGGCCTGGAAGGAAAGATAATTATACTCAGGTAGACAAAGTGGAATGGGAGCCCCCTTTCCATACCCAGTCTTCACTTGAATGGATTAACATGGCCACTATGCGACGAGTACAAAGAGTAAATTTACCCCAGAATAAGCTGACAATCCCTCGGTCAACCTTATATCAACTGGAGGAAAATAAAAGAGAGCGAAGATCTCTCATAAGCACTCTAAAGTGGGGAGACAAATCCAAGAAAAAAATTGGTAGTGGTCGATTTGTGAGTGATGATTCTAGGAAGAAAAGTCCTCATTATAATGCTTCCAATGGAAGGGATCCGATGGGTGCCATGAAAAATAAGTATGAAAAATTAAAAATCCAGATGTAGCTTTATTAAGGACCTGGACAGATGAGAAGGCAGAAGAAACTGTTACCTCATCGTATCAATATGTGAACGAACTGACCACTCGTCTGAAAGCTGGATGGAAACTGGCAAATGATAATTTGAGACAAGCCAGGAAGAAACATGCAGCATATTTTAATAGGAAGGCAAAGGACAGAGAACTAGCTGTGGGAGAGAAGGTGCTTCTTCTACTACCCGGCAGCCAGAATAAATTACAAATTGGATGGCAAGGTCCATATACGGTTCTAGAGAAGGTGTCTAGAACAAACTATAAAATTGACAAAAAGGGGAAGGAGAAAGTTTATCATGTAAACCTTTTAAAGAAGTATCTGGACAGACCACTCCAGGAAAGCACCCCCTTACTGACCTTGGCTATCGCAACTCAAATGCAAAAGGAACCACTCACCTCACATGAATACCCATTACATCCTTGTGAAACAGCCGCACAGGTAAAAGTCAGTAAGCACCTGACTAAAAATCAGAGGGAGAGAGTTCAACAGGTTCTGGAGGAACATACAGATGTATTAACAGATAAACCAGGACATACAAATTTGCTACAGTATGACATGAAACTGGTAGACTCAAACCCAATCTGTATGAGAGCCTATTCTATTCCGTTCGCGAAGGAGAAGGCATTGAAAGAAGAAATAGATTATTTGTTGAAGGAGGGGATTATTTCACACAGTGAATCATCTTTTAGCTCCAGTGTAGTTTTGTTGAGAAAACCGTCTGGGGAACATAGACTGTGCATAGATTACAGGAAACTGAATGCTGTCACAGAAGGACAAGTGGATCCATTACCAGACACAAAACAGTTATTTGCCAGATTAAACAAGGCAAAATACTTTTCAAAGGTGGATCTTAGTAAAGGCTATTACCAGATTCCAGTGAAGCCTGAAGTGAGACCTTATTTAGCTTTTAGCACCTCGGAAGGACATTATGAATTCAACATGCTACCATTCGGATTGAAAAATGCTCCGAGTGTATTTTCAAGGATGATGCGCAAATTGTTGGATCCCCTGAATAACCCATGTATCACGAATTTCATGGATGATATTCTCGTCGCCACAGAGACATTTGAAGAACACATTAACTCTCTAAAAATGTTATTTGATAGGCTTAGGGAGGCGAACTTAACTGCTAGGCCAACAAAATGTTGTATTGGATGCAAAGAGTTGGAATTCTTGGGACACACTGTATATCAGGGTAACATGACCCCTGACCCCAAGAACTTGGAAAAACTGCAGAGAGCACCTAGACCACAAACAAAAAAGGACGTGCGATCATTCGTGTCGTTATGTGGATTTTACCAAAAATATATCAAAAATTTTAACTCTATTTGTGCTCCTCTGACTGATCTGACTCGCAAGGGACATCCAGATAAAATAGTTTGGACTGCGCAATGTGAATTGGCTTTTCAAGAGTTAAAGGAAAAACTCACTAGCAAGCCTATTCTCAAATTGCCTGATTTGACACAGGACTTCGTGGTGAGAACAGATGCAAGTAATGTAGGCCTCGGGGCGGCTCTGTTGCAAAGGTCATCTTCACCCGATGGGGAACTGAACCCAGTCGCTTATGCAAGCCGCAAATTGAATAAAGCGGAGCAAGGATATTCCACAAGCGAAAAAGAATGTTTAGCGTTAATCTGGTCAATTAAAAAGTTTCAAATCTATCTGTATGGTAGGACTTTTGTGGTCCAGACGGATTATCAGCCCCTGGTGTTCTTATCTCAGGCTAAGCATGAAAATGCTAGATTGTTGAGATGGTCTTTATTATTGCAACCTTATCAGTTTAGTATTGAGTATATCCCAGGGTCATTGAATGTCGGCGCAGATTTCCTCAGTCGGCACCCCTGTGATCAAAATTAGAGTAGTGGTAGGCGTGAGGAGTAATTTTATCTATGTGTATCACTGGTTTTGGAACTTGCCGTAGTGCATGTTTTCAGGTGGGGAGATGTGTGATGAATTTATCATGATACAACGTTAAAATATCTCCAAATGTAAAGATAAAATGTAGGGATAAAAATAATGCGTAAGATACTAGGAGACATGATCGCCCATGCCCGCATTTCCTACCGCCATTCAAACTAACTAGTTAGACGTGCAGACGAAACGGTTTACCCATTGTAGACGGGAGGGAAACGGAGATCTAAAAAAGAAAAATATGACTGAACACGTGTTTGAATCTAGAACGGCAAAAGACGCAATTGGTAGTAAAAGAAAAAAATTCACGTCACTAGTTGACACAATGTAAGGAAATGGACAAAAAAAGACCTTAGCTCTTATTCGAAACAGTCATTTCTTGGACGTTTTTCGATACTTGGTCGTTTTATTTGAATTCAGCGGCAAACGCCGTAGAGAAGGTTCGCGAACAAATTTCAAAAAACTAAACTTGAGAAAAAATATGGTTTTTCTTAATAATAGAGTTATGAATATAAAACCTAGCTAGTTTGATAGCCCATCTTAAGCAGAGAACTAATATACTTTAAATTATACAGACGGATAGATAACAAGGAAGATATTGACAAAAGACTGTGTTGTTCATATCACACTAGCGACTGTACTGTTCATACTGTCACTAAAGTTTCAAATTTTCGTCCTTGAGACACGCAAATGCAAAAATCAAGCTGTAATGCACGAGAAGGGGAAGGTGGAGAAGTGTGGCTAAAAATAACTTCGGAGGCAGATTTGTGTAAGATATTGCATGCAGTTGGTCCAAGAACCAAGCGTGTTTTTTATGAAAAAACAAGTAGAGACAGACGGACCAACAGACAATAATGCATACTTGACTGAGATCTGACTGAAATTTGACTTTTGGTTGTAGATTTGAAAAAGTTAGGGGGGAAGTCTGTGATTGGACAAATGTAATCATATTAGCGGGACAGAGATGCGCATTTTTGCCATTTGATACAATTCTGTCCAGGGACATAGTAGTTTATTGCCTGTGGTGTTTTTCCCAGAAGATATTACATACATTTAGTGGGACGCCATCATATAGCCAGCAGCTCAGCTGAGTTTTGCTAGAAATTAACTGTGTTCTCAATTCTGAATTCTGGTAAGAATGAAAGCATTTATTTTGTATATTTTAATATTTCGAGTGATTGATACTGCCATATCATATAAAATGATTACGACAAGTAAGTGCTCGCTCTAGGTCCCCAGCCCAAGTTCAGGGTCTAGAGACAAACAAAATATATGGACGCCTAACTAAGACTATGGAAGGCGGATCTATTGTTGAGATCAGTGGGAACATATCACCTATCTTATTGAATAAAAGGAAACTATTGAACATATCTCAGATGCAATGCAGTCTTGGGGAACTGGTACTATATGAAAACTGGGTAAGATGTGCTGTGTGGTCAGAGAGATCTGACCCATTCTGTGTAACGTTGATGAGTTGTGCTGTGTGTAAGAGTGGTGCAGTAAATAGAGTACTGACACATAGCACAAATTTTGTTTCAGAATTGTGAGTTTCTGTTGTGGCACTAAGGTAGTGCCACATAAGTAATCAAGATTACTCAAGCAGATGTGTGTGCCGCCTAACAGTTGTGTCGGTGCAGTCTGACATTGTATTCTAGCTACCGAGAGGAGTGGACCACCGGAATCCAGCATCAGATCTTCACAGACAAGATGAGTGATTAGTGGCCTGCTGAGGATTCACCATAACTCCTAAAGATTTATAAATATTTCCCCATCATAAATATACTGAATTTTGGGAAAGATACATTTATTACAGTCTATAAGACAATGGACAAAGCTTGTTCTAGTCACAGAGTGGGTGTGATGACACCACCCCAACAGCACATCCAGTAATAGTTCTCCCAGAGACAGTATAACTATAATTAATATTAACCAGTCTTATAAATTACCAATGTACACAAATTCCATTTTATTATGCCATATATTTATGCATTCCATTTATAACTCCATAACATTTCATATGTTCTGACCAAAATAAAACATTGGTTCAGAACAAATAAATTTAAAGAAAAAATGTTAATATTTAAACTAAAACAGTCTGAGTTAGTTCAGTGTGTTATAAATTTTATTAATATTATTAAACTTAGTAATTATCTGTGTGTGTTTGTACATTCTACTACAACACATTACATTTCAGTACCCTAGACTTTTTAACGTAGCTACATTCATAATAGTAAAAAAGATCTGTTTGAGGTCGTAGAGGTAGTAAGAAGGGCCTTCTGTAATTCACATAAACATTTATCTCAGGAGCCTTCACAGCTGACCTCATACATTACACTAGGTAACACAACAACCATACAATTCCATCAAAAACCACTACATATATATATATATATATATATATATATATATATATATATATATATATATATATATATATATATATATATATATATATATATATATATAATTGAAATAATAAACATAATTTTTCAAATGCCATTTTTCTACACAATAAGTAATTAAAAAAATTTTCAGTAACAAATATTCAGATAAGATGTAACATAATAATAAAATAAAATATACAAATGAAAAGTAAAGAAATTTAATGAGATTTTGGCTGTTGGATTTCCTTGCAAAGTTGGTCAATATTATGTTAATAATCTGTTGTTTTCATTTTCAGGCATGACTGCAGACTCACGTCATTCAATTGGCTTCTTAATTTGCTTTTGATATAATTCATTTTGGAAAATAATTGTTCACAAAAATATGTTGATCCAAAAATTGAAAGAAGCCCAAATGCAAATTTCTTCATCTGAACATGGCTGTCAGGTAAAAAGAGTTGGAAGGACAGACAATGATATATAAAAGAAAGAATACAAAACGCAATAGGAGCTTTCATTGCATTGAGAAACATGGAGAACAAGAGAAATCAAGACCAACACGAAAATAAGAATCTTCAACTCAAATGTGAAGTCAGTCCTATTGTATGGCTCTGAGACATGGAGAACAACAAAAACAACAACCAAAAAGCTACAGACTTTTATAAACGGGTGCTTGCGTAGAATAGAAGGACTGAAATGGTATGACAAAGTCACAAATGTGGAATTGATGACAAGAACCAGACAAGTGCCAGTGGAACAAGAGTTGAGAAGAAGACGCTGGCGATGGATAGGACACACATTAAGGAGACCTGTTGATAGCAGTCCTTGTTCTGGAATCCACAGGGAAAGAGAGGCATAAGTAGACCACAAAACATACGGAGAAGAGAAATGGATACAGAGGTGAAAAATTATAAGGAAAGCATGGAAAGAACTTGACCGGATGGCACCGGACAGGAAGACTTGGCATGTGTTTGTTAAAGACCTATGCTCCTCGGGGAGCTAAAGGGTATTGATATATAAATTTGACCTGACCTACATTTGGTCAATTTATATAATTTAAATAGGAAATTGGATGAAGATATGCGTCGATATCTTTAAAAACCACACCGATAGCATAATTAAAGGAGAAAACTTACCTTTCAGCAAAAAATCCAATTTTCACAGTAATTCGTTATAAGAAGAAATTTTTTATACCGGCAAGCAAGTACATCAGGAAAGTTTTAACTGCAAAAATGGCGGTTACAGTCTGCGTCGCGTGGATGCACGACGGACATTTCGTGAAAAAACGTGTTTATTTTGTAATCGAAAATTATGTAATCGGTTATGAATCCAAAAATATAAATAAGGGAAAGCATTTCTCTTGTCTTTAAAATAATAAAAAACATGACAAAATCTTTAAAGGATCCCCTCCCAGCCACACCCAAAAGTTTAGTCCACGAAAAGTGTATGTCAAAAGGTGGTTTTAGTGCACGGACACTAAGTGTTAAGTAGCCGAGGGCCAAGAGCCGCACGAGATGGCTCAAAGAGCCGCAGGTTGCCGACCCCTGGACTACGCAGTTGTTGTACTTGACATTCTAAATTCCATGCGTGACTCTCTAAATTAAGGGCAGACAAATCTATTTATTTATTTGCCAAGAGAAAACTCATCCTTTATTCCAATTTTTGGCCATCGTGGACCACTACTGCAGAGTAAGGGAGACAATCCATACACGATCCTTAGTAACGTTTTTGATTGTGCTCCACTGGCTATACCACGTACTTTATAGTGCTCCACTGGCTATACCACGTACTTTATAGTGCTCCACTGGCTATACCACGTACTTTATTGTGCTCCACTGGCTATACCACGTACTTTATTGTGCTCCACTGGCTATACCACGTACTTTATTGTGCTCCACTGGCTATACCACGTACTTTATTGTGCTCCACTGGCTATACCACGTACTTATTGTGCTCCACTGGCTATACCACGTACTTTATTGTGCTCCACTGGCTATACCACGTACTTTATTGTGCTCCACTGGCTATACCACGTACTTTATTGTGCTCCACTGGCTATACCACGTACTTTATTGTGCTCCACTGGCTATACCACGTACTTTATTGTGCTCCACTGGCTATACCACGTACTTTATTGTGCTCCACTGGCTATACCACGTACTTTATTGTGCTCCACTGGCTATACCACGTACTTTATTGTGCTCCACTGGCTATACCACGTACTTTATTGTACTCCACTGGCTATACCACGTACTTTATTGTGCTCCACTGGCTATACCACGTACTTTATTGTGCTCCACTGGCTATACCACGTACTTTATTGTACTCCACTGGCTATACCACGTACTTTATTGTACTCCACTGGCTATACCACGTACTTTATTGTACTCCACTGGCTATACCACGTACTTTATTGTGCTCCACTGGCTATACCACGTACTTTATTGTGCTCCACTGGCTATACCACGTACTTTATTGTACTCCACTGGCTATACCACGTACTTTATTGTGCTCCACTGGCTATACCACGTACTTTATTGTGCTCCACTGGCTATACCACGTACTTTATTGTGCTCCACTGGCTATACCACGTACTTTATTGTGCTCCACTGGCTATACCACGTACTTTATTGTGCTCCACTGGCTATACCACGTACTTTATTGTGCTCCACTGGCTATACCACGTACTTTATTGTGCTCCACTGGCTATACCACGTACTTTATTGTGCTCCACTGGCTATACCACGTACTTTATTGTGCTCCACCACTGTGTTCAGGTGTTTCATTGTACCCCATTAATTGTATGCAGGTGTTTGATTGTGCTCCACTAGCTATATTTACGTGTTTGAGTGTACTGCACTATTATATTAGCATGTTTGATTGTATCTAACTAGCTGTATTCAGGCGTTTGACTGTACCCGCTTGCTGCATTGGGGTGTTTGATTGTAACCATTAACTGCCTTAAGGTGTTTAATTGTATCTCATAAGCTGCTTTCAAGTGTTTGATTGTGCCCCACAAGCTGCCTTCTGGTTTTAGATTGTATCCAACTAGCTGTATTCACGTGTTTGATTGTACACCATTTGTTACATCAGTGTGTGTTTCATGTTTGATGTATTTTTTTCATGTCCAGTATCTACCGATGTCCTTATCTTTCTCACAAATACAAACTGACAGCACACATACACGCACATGTTCCCCCCCCCCCCCCCCCCCCCCCCACATACACAGACTGACTAACAAACAGCTATCACGTTGGTGCACTAATAGTTCTCAGTCAGAGTGCCACGTGCCGTCTGCTCCATTTCTGCCGAGTTTTTATTTCTGTTTTAGGAAGGAACAAGTCGGCCATGGGTGAAAGAATTCGAAGGCACGTGATCGAATCTTGTCAGTTGTACGTGTCACTTGCAGCAGGAGTCTAGTTTGTGATGTAATGCGACTTTAAGGAACCAGCTGATTACAAGAGGATGCACCAAACCAGAACAATTAAATGGAAGGCTTCATATTTATTTGACGTCAATAAAAATGTTTTAAATATTTATGACAATAAGTGTTGTCATGTGGTTGTAGATATGTGTATGGTACTTACTGTGGCGAAAATATTCGTGTACATGTACGCATAGAAAATATGTGTACTTCTGTGATGACTGCTCACGTATGTACATGTATGGAGAGGACACACCCGCTCTTGTATGGTTACATATATGTACTTGTACTTAGACAACACTTATGTTTACCACTTACAGAATACACCTGTGCACGTGTAAGGTGAGAATAAAAATATGTACTTGTACTCAGAAAACACTTTTGTGTAGTACCTACAGAATAAATCTCGTGTGTACTTATATCAAGTGAAAACACACATCTACTTGTACTTGGTCGTCTACACATGACGTCACATCGAAGAGGGAGGGACAACTTATATTAATTTTATAATCTCAGCCGAGACACTGGATCATTTTTATAAACTTGAACTGGTTTGAATTGTTTTAATTAACATTTAAAAAAAATATATAAATGATGTAATATAAACCTTGTCAATAAATGATGTTGATCTTGAATTAAATGAATTTCTAGCTCCATCAATGGCGGAGAATTTAACTTTGTCCAGAGATAAGGATAACGAATAAAAAAAATTCAGTGATAACTGCTGCAGCTTTTATGCTTACAATTTTTTGTGAATTTCTCTCAAGAACTTTATTTTATGAAATTTGAACTTAAGTAATAATTGATGTATTTACTTGACATTTTATGCATTAATTAACTCATTTATTTCTAGTTAAAAGATAAATGAAGCCAACATCAATGATATTTTTAAATAAATTTAGCGATAGTTAACCAGAAAATCAGTTTGTGTAAAAGTGTGATTAATGAAAGATGATTTAATTTAAAAGATGGTTATTTTGTCTGTACTAGTCTATATTCTATTATTTTGTCTGTATTAGTTAACTAATTTACATTCTGTTATTGTGTCTATACTAGTTAACTAATTTACATTCTATTATTTTGTCTGTACTAGTTAACTAATTTACATTTTATTATTTTGTCAGTACCAGTTAACTAATTTACATTATGTTATTTTGTCTGTACTAGTTAACTAATTTATATTCTATTATTATGTCTGTACTAGTTAACTAATATACATTCTATTATTTTGTCTGTACAAGTTAACTAATTTACATTCTATTATTGTGTCTGTACTAGTTAATTAATTTTCATTCTATTATTGTGTCTTTGTACTAGTTGACTAATTTAAATACTATTATTGTGTCTGTACTAGTTACCTAAATACATTCTATTATTGTGTATGTACTAGTTAACTAATTTACATTCTATTATTTTGTCTGTATTAGTTAACTAATTTACATTCTATCATTTTGTCTGTACTAGTTAATTAGTTTACATTCTATTATTGTGTCTTTGTACTACTTAACTAATTTATATACTATTATTGAGTCTGTACTAGTTAACTAATTTACATTCTATTATTTTCTCTATACAAGTTAACTAATTTACACTCTATTATTGTGTATGTACTAGTTAACTAATTTACATTCTATTATTTTGTCTGTACTAGTTACCTAAATACATTCTATTATTGTGTATGTACTAGTTGTGGTGGATTTTATGTTATTGATGTTATTTCTAGTGTACTGAATGAGGTCAGCTGTGAAGGTCCCTGATTATAACAAATTTTGAGTTTAATTTATCAGAGTACCTTTCTGCTACCACCTTATGACCTCAATCAGACTTATTCTTGACTAGTATGTATGATAGCTACGTAAAATGTCTAGGGTTATGAAAGTGTGTAATGAGTGTAATTAAAATTACTACAAACACATTTAAAGTCTAACACATATATATAGAACTGAGTCAATACCACAACCACCAACAAACTGACACTCTATTATATATCTTATAGAAGTCTGTGGCTGAATATTATGTAACAGCCTATATTACAATTTATTATGCCCTGATTCAGAATTTTCTGAGTCAGGACCAACAATAAAATGAATTTTATGGTTTTATTTACATAAAGATTAATCACACAATGGATCTTCTGTCCATACAAAGGACTATTATAATCTAATTATATTTATGTATTTCTCTAAACTAAGTAACACTGGTAACTAATGGTGGGGGTGGGGTGTTCTCATCATCCCCTCTCTTTATATTAATCTCTTGTGGAATATTTATTGGATAATCAAATGTTTTTATTTTCTTGTTAATAAAGTCAGTGGATAAACTTTTGAGTGCTGACACATAGGCACTTATCTTGATGTAGATAGTAGTATGATGCTGACAATTCCTTTCGTTCACTCAAATGACCAGACTGCCACAGTCCCTGGTGTAGTATAGTATAGTAGACCGCTTGGTCCAGTAAAGTTTCACTTTCTCTCTCTCTCTCTCAAGTAAATTCACCAGGGTTCTGGCACTAACTTAGTACCAGAACAAAAAAACCCACAATTCAAAGAAATATCACAAACATACGTTGACAGCCTTTAGCATTAAGGTAAGTTTAGCTTTGCCCCAGTCCAGACTGCCAAGAATTATTATTTCACTCTAGGCACTGCTGTTCTCAGCGCAGCTTGCTTTCAAAAACTTCTGTATCAACTGGCGACAAGCCTTGGAAAGCTTTTGCCAATATTACTAGTCTGGCCCAATCACAGCGAAGGTCTAGCTTTTCAATTCAAATTAAAAAAAAACAAAGCTCCAAACTTCTAGGAGTGAGTCTTCAAAATATATTTAGCTTTTTTGCCTAACCAATACCCTCCTTCCTATACTCTTCTACCATCCAATTGGATTTGAATCAATCTAATGCCTCTTTTTTAAACTAGCGTCCCCATTAACGTTATGGATAAATGAGCAAAAACTACAGTCCGTCCGTCTTAGTGTTCGTAGACATATAGTATTATTTAAATATCTTGGCTAATAATTAGATTACCATATATATTAAAACATATTATTGATCAGGGGACCCTAAGCTATCTTTATATATGATTTTTATGGCTATATTATTTGTCATTTAGATTTTCAGTTTTGTCACCGTTAATCGTCAATTACAACTTTTCCATAAGTCGGCCATCTTTTCCCCTCCCTCTCTCATTTTTTTCCATTCAAATAACTAACTTGTCTGGGTTACGTCAGAAATACACTACTCGGCGAGAATTGAAAACTGTCTGTGTGTTTATATATTCTGATTTGTCCAGCAGAGAGGTTATAGTATTAGTCCCGCGTGCAGAGCGAAGAGGGGTTTTTGCCAAGCGTTAGTAGTATTGGCGTTAATTATTACTATCGTTCTTACTACTGGAAAATGTCCGAGTTACTACTAATTTAGGCGTTAAAGTTAAAATCGTACGTTAATTCAGACGGTAGGTTAGTGTCATAGTTCTGGCAGATCGTTAATTGTAAGTCTCAAAACCGAAACTAGGAAAGCGGGTTAGATTTTACGGCGGGATCATTTTATAAGCATTTCCTCTGCACAAAAGGCAGCGCTATACTGGCGTAGAGACGACTTTAGGTAGACACTTACGGGCGGGTTTATTTATTATCATAGGATTAAAATCTTACTGAATTTAGCGATATTATTTCACAGATTTTGCTACACACCACCCTTCCTAAAACATGCATTCACTGCAGGTTCTAATCTGTGAGATAACAGCGCAAATGAAGTCTTACGCGTTTTTCTGATTTTCATCATAAGGATGTCTACTCAAAAAATCGGCACCCACGTTCTGAGAACCGGGAATATATTCAATCATAAATGAATATGGCTGTAGGAGCAATGACCATCTTAATAAACGCGCATTCTCATGCTTTGCCTGTGATAAGAATACGAGAGACTGATGATCCGTTTGGACCACAAATGGTCTGCTATAGAGGTAGACTTGGAATTTTCGTATAGCCCAGATTAACGTTAAACATTCCTTTTCACTTGTTGAATAATTTTTTTCCGCTTTGTTCAACTTGCGGCTTGCATAAGCGACTGGGTTCAATTCCCCATCTTGGGAGGAGGACCTTCGCAACAATGTAGCCCCTAGGCCCACATTGCTTGCGTCACTTCTCACGACAAATTCTTGATTCAAGTCAGGCAATTTCAATACCGGCCTGCTTGTGAGTTTTTTCTTTTAACTCTTGGTATGCTAATTCACACTGTGCTGACCAATTAATTGTATCAGGTTGTCCCTTACGCGTTAAATGCGTCAGAGGAGCACATATAGAGTTAAAGTGTTTAATGTACTTTTGGTAGAAACCACACAACGACACAAAAGATCGCACATCTTTTTTGTTTGTGGCCTCGGTGCTCTTTTCAATTTCTCCAGATTCTTGGGGTCAGGGGTCATGCTACCCTGATGTACGGCATGTCCCAAGAATTCCAACTCTTTACGTCCAATACAACATTTTGTTGGTCTAGCAGTCAAGTTAGCCTCTCTTAGTCTATCAAACAGCATATTCAAAGAGGTAACGTGTTCCTCAAATGTTTCAGTTGCGATAAGAATATCATCCATGAAATTCGAGATGCATGGATTTTTCAGGGGATCCAACAATTTTCGCATCATTCTCGAAAACATACTCGGGGCATTTTTCAACCCAAACGGTAACATGTTGAACTCATAATGACCTTCCGAGGTGCTAAATGCTAAGTAAGGTCGAACCTCAGGCTTTACTGGAATTTGATAATAGCCTTTGCTAAGATCTACCTTAGAAAAATATGTTGTATTGTTCAGCCTGGCAAATAGTTGATTTGTATCAGGTAATGGATCCACCTGACCTTCTGTGACAGCATTCAGTTTCCTGTAATCTATGCACAGTCTATGTTCCCCAGATGGTTTTCGCAACAAAACCACACTAGAACTATAAGGAGATTCACTGTGAGAAATAATCCCTTCTTGTAACAAATAATCTATCTCCTCTTTCAAAGCTTTGTCCTTAGCGAAAGGAATAGAATAGGGCCTCATAAAGATGGGTGTTGGGTCTAGTAGTTTCATATCATATTCCAACAAATGTGTGTGCCCCGGCTTATCCGTTAACACGTCTGTATGTTTCTCTAGGACCTTTTGAACCTGCTCCCTCTGTCCTTTTGTCAGGTGAGTACTGATCTTCACCTGTGCAAACGTTTCACTGGGCTTCAGTGGATATTCAAATGAGGTGAGAGGGTCACTTTTCATTTCTGTTGCGATAGACAAGGCCATTAAGTGTGTTCCTTCCTGGATTTGCCTGTCCAGATATTTCTTCAGAAGGTTCACATGACAGACTTTTTCCTTTCCCTTCTTGTCTATCTTATAGTTTGTTCTGGATACCTTTTCCAAAACTGTATATGGACCTTGCCATCCGATTTGAAGTTTATTGCTGCTGCCGGGCAATAGAAGAAGCACCTTCTCCCCTACAGCAAGCTCCCTATCCTTCGCTTTTTTATTATAATAAGCAGCATGCTTTTTCCTGGCTTGTCTCAAATTATCATTTGCCAGTTTCCAATTAGTTTTTAAACGAGTGGTCAGTTCGTTCACATATTGATATGATGAGGTAACAGTCTCTTCTGCCTTCTCATCGGTCCATGTCCTCAACAAGGCTTCCAATGGACCTTTTATTGGCCTCCCAAATAACAGGGTTGCGGGTGCCATCCCGGTTGAATTATGTGGAACTTCCCGATACGCAAACAACGCAGCGGGCAAATATTGGTCCCACAAATCAGGTTTTTCATGGGCCAGCGTTCTCAGGATAGAAATGAGAGTCCCATTGAACCTCTCTACCTGGCCGTTCCCTTGGGGTGATACGGACTACAATGAAAGTGCTTGGCTTGAAATAACCTAAAAACTTCTTCCGTTAGTTCCCCTTGAACTGTGAGCCGTTATCAGTCAAGATTTGATGTGGGAATCCTAACCTAGTGAATATTGTAAGTAATGCCTCTGCGACATGCTTCGAATCGATTGACGACAGGGCTACCGCCTCTCCCCACATAGAACAAGTGTCCACCAGAGTAAGGATGTAACTGTTCCTCCTCTTGGTTCGAGTGAGAGGTCCCACAATATCCACGGCAACTCTCTCAAAGGGTGTTCCCACTATGGGCATTTCCCCTAGAGTTGCTGGAGCAGTCCAATGCTTTGGAGCTACTCTCTGGCATTCTGGACAGGATTTTACATATCTCTTTATATCTTCCGTTATCCCTGGCCAGAAATAATGACAAGCTATACGCTGTCCTGTTGCGCTGATCCCCATATGACCACTGAAGGGGATTGCATGTCCTAATTCCAACACTCTCTCCCGATATGAAGTTGGAAGTACCAGCTGTGCATGGCCAGTTGTTCCAGTCCCAGTCTTCCTATACAACAATTTGTTCTTCATATAATAATCCCCTTTGCTTGGAGGTGTGTGGCATTTAGGTAATTTTTTAAAGCAGGGCTTGAGCGTCCTGTCCTCAGCCTGTGCCTTCCTCCTCTCTTCTGGATGAGTATTTATTGGTTCATCTTCTTTCTGTCTGGATTGTGAACGGGTCTGGACTGCTGCCAAGACCACTGGTCTCTTGGGATCCCCCAAGAAAACATAACGACACCCCAATATTAAAAGGTAGATGGGTGCGTATAACACTGCTGCTCTGATTACTCCTTCCACATAGCGAGTTTTCACCGTTATCCTGGCAATGGGAAGTGTCGTAAGTGGTATGTCCTTGGTCGCCCCTTGTATCTCCACTGTTTCTGTGGTATACTGATCCGGGTTCACCAAGTGCCCACTCACAACAGAATCAAAATCGAAACCGGTATCGCAAAGGCACCTAATGGTGACCCCATTACATATCACGTCCTCAAACACTGGGGGGTGATAAGGTTCCTGCTGTCCAGTAGGTTTTACCTTTACTTCCTTTTTCCCCAACTTCATAGCAGCACATCCAGCAGGTTTCCTATTACATACTTTGGTGTCATGTCTTACACCATCTACAATATATTTATTTATTTATTATCATAGGATTAAAATCTTACTGAATTTAGCGATATTATTTCACAGATTTTGCTACACTAGTTAACTAATTTACATTCTATTATTCTGTCTGTACTAGTTAGTTACTTTACATTCTATTATTGTGTCTTTGTACTAGTTAACTAAAGTACATTCTATTATTTTGTCTGTACTAGTTAATTAATTTACATTCTATTAGTGTGTCTTTGTACTAGTTAACTAATTTCCACAATCACAATTTTGATGGGTGACATGAATGCAAAGATAGGTACAGTCAACACCGGCTTTGAAGAAGTCGTGGGAAAACAGGGGCTAGGAATAATGAATGAAAATGGGGAACTATTCTCAAACTTCTGTGCTTCAAATCAACTGGCTATAGGAGGAAGCATGTTTCCACATAAGAGAATACACAAGGCAACATGGATATCACCAGACCATAGAACAGAAAATCAGATCGATCACATATGCATAAATAAGAAGTTTAGATCATCATTGCAGGATAAAGGAGCAGATGTGGCATCAGATCACCACCTTCTGATAGTCAAAGTAAAAATGAAACTCAAGAGATATGCAACAATGCAAAATTATAGACAACAATTTAATGTAGGACATCTAAGAAATCAAGAAACAAGAGACAAATTTGCGGTCACAATATCCAACAAATTCCAAGTGCTCCAACAGCTGGAAAATGTAGAGAATACAGAAGACTATTGGCAGCAAATCAAAACGGTATGGAATGAGACATGTGAAGAAATACTAGGGATAAAGGAACGACACAAAAAGCATGGATAACAACAGAAACCATCAATAAGATAAAAGACAGAAAAAACAAGAAAGCAGATTTAAACACATGCAAAACCAGAAGTTCCAAAGCCAAGGCTCAGGAAGTGTACACAGAAGCAAACAAAGAAGTTAAAAGAAATATCAAAAGAGACCAGAGGAAGTATATTGAGGAGTTGGCAAGAGAGGCAGAAGATGCTGCAGCCAAAGGAAATATGAGAGAACTGTATAGCAGCACAAAGAAGCTGGCAGGGAAATACAAGCAAACAAGTTGCCTCATAAAAGACAAGAACGGAAAACTGCTCAGCAATATACAAGAGCAAATAAAGAGGTGGACAGAATATTTTGAGGACCTTCTCAATAGACCAGCTCCACAAAACCCCCCGGACATCCAATCAGCAGAAGAAGAGCTACAAATTTAACGGTGAAAGACCAACGAAGGAAGAAATAAAGAAAACCATAACGCTTCTAAGAGATGGAAAAGCGTCTGGACCTGATGGCATTCCAGCATAGGCCATCAAAGCAGATATCGACACGGCTACAGAGATGTTATATAAATTACTTGGTAAAGTCTAGGAAAAGGAAAAGATACCAGCAGAATAAAAAGAAGGATATCTGGTTAAGTTGCCTAAGAAAGGAAGTTTACAAGAGTGCGCAAATTATAGAGGAATAATGTTACTATCAGTGCCAGGAAAAGTATTAAATAGGATTATCCTTGAGAGATTAAAAGAGTCCATAGACAAGAAACTAAGAGATGAACAAGCATATTTTCGACAAAACAGATCCTGTACAGACCAGATAGCCACTTTGAGAATAATAGTTGAACAAAGTCTGGAATGGAATTCACCACTATACATCGGATTTGTGGACTACGAAAAGGCATTTGACAGTGTGGACAGAGAATCACTTTGGAAATTGATGAGGCATTATGGAGTTCCCCTGAAGATCATTAATTTAATAAAGAAAACATATGAAGACATGACATGCAGAGTTCTTCATGAAGGACAGCTTACAGAACCATTTGGGATAAGAACAGGAGTGCGACAGGGATGCCTCTTGTCTCCATTTCTTTTCTTACTAGCAATAGACTGGGTTATGAGATCATCGACAACACACAACAGAAATGGAATCCAGTGGACTCTGACTAAGCAGTTGGATGATCTGGATTTTGCTGATGACTTGGCTCTTCTGTCCCATAACCGTAATCAGATGCAAGACAAACTGAAAACACTCGATGAGAGGTCACAGCAATTGGGTCTGAAAATACACAGGGAAAAGACAAAAATAATGAGAATAAATGCAGGTAATGATAACAGGGTTGAACTTGAAGAAACACCAATACAAGATGTAGAATCGTACACATATCTTGGCAGCAATATAGACAAAGTTGGAGGGACAGACAGTGATATCAAAATAAGAATACAAAAAGCAAGAGGAGCTTTCATTGCATTGGGAAATATATGGAGATCAAGAGAAATCGGATCCAACACGAAAATAAGAATCTTCAACTCAAATGTGAAGTCAGTCCTATTGTATGGCTCTGAGACATGGAGAACAACAAAGACAACAACCAAAAAGCTACAGACTTTCATAAATGGGTGCTTGCGTAGAATAGAGGGATTAAAATGGTATGACAAGGTTACCAACGTGGAACTGATGACAAGAACTAGACAAGTGCCAGTGGAACAAGAGATGAGAAGAAGACGATGGCGATGGATAGGACACACACTGAGGAAACCTGTTGATAGCATTACAAAGCAGTCCTTGTTCTGGAACCCCCAGGGCAAGAGAGGCAGAGGTAGACCAAGAAGCACATGGAGAAGAGAGCTGGAAACAGAGGTGAAAATGATAAGGAGAACGTGGAAAGAACTTGAGATGATGGCACGTGACAGGAGGACTTGGCATGTGTTTGTTGAAGGCCTATGCTCCTTTGGGAGTGTAGGGTTATGAATGAATTTTGTCTGTACTAGTTAAATAATTTCCATTCTATTATTTTGTATGTACTAGTTAACTAATTTACATTCTATTATTGTGTCTTTGTACTAGTTAACTAATTTACATTCTATTATTTTGGCAGAACTAGTTAACTAATTTACATTCTATTATTTTGTCTGTACTAGTTAACTAATTGTTATTCTGTTATTCTGTCTGTCCTAGTTAACTAATTTACATTCTGTTACTGTGTCTGTACTAGTTAACTAATTCGTATTCTGTTATTCTGTCTGTCCTAGTTAAATAATTTACATTCTGTTATTTTGTCTGTACTAATTAACTAATTTACATTCTGTTATTCTGTCTGTCCTAGTTAACTAATTTACATTCTGTTACTGTGTCTGTACTAGTTAACTAATTCTTATTCTGTTATTCTGTCTGCACTAGTTAACTAATTTACATTTTGTTATTTTGTCTGCACTAGTTAAGTAATTTACATTCTGTTATTTTGTCTGCACTAGTTAACTAATTTACATTCTGTTATTTTGTCTGCACTAATTAACTAATTTATATTCTGTTATTTTGTCTGCACTAGTTAACTAATTTACATTCTGTTATTTTGTCTGTTAACTAATTTACATTCTGTTATTTTGTCTGTACTAGTTAATTAATTTACATTCTGTTATTTTGTCTGCACTAGTTAACTAATTTACATTCTGTTATTTTGTCTGCACTAGTTAACTAATTTACATTCTGTTATTTTGTCTGCACTAGTTAACTAATTTTCATTCTGTTATTTTGTCTGCACTAGTTAACTAATTTACATTCTGTTATTTTGTCTGCACTAGTTAACTAATTTACATTCTGTTATTTTGTCTGCACTAGTTAACTTATTTACTTTCTGTTACACTCTTTCTTGTCAGAATTTTAAAAAGAACTGGGGACAGGAGGAGAGTATTGTAATGTCACATACGGAGGAAAGGGGAGGGGGGGGGCTGGGATTTTATGACAAGGGAGGGGGGTTAAATGTTTGGCAAAAAGCGTGACGTCATATGTGGAGGCCACCTATGTGGAAAACATATTTATATACATGAACTTTGAAGATAGCACATACATATACACATGTATGCAGAGAACACAGACTCCTGTTAGTATGAAGTGCACACTTATGTAGTTGTACTTAATGAACACATGTGTAGTTGTACTTAGAGAACATATGCATACATGCCCCACATCGGAGATGAAAAACCTGTACAAAAAATTCAAAAACCCTGTACAAAGATCCACAAACACAAAACCTGTACAAAAAAAAGACCAAAAAAACAAAAAACTGAAAAATGTATCAAAAGAGTTAATTCGCGCAAAAAAATTGTTCAATTACAGCTGCATTATAATTGAGTCATGGGGACTTTGCCTTTTAAAGCAAGTCTTCACTTATTTTAAAACTCAAACAATATTTGTCTGAGTTTATTTTACACTGTAAAAATGATGGGATCGTGTTATCATTTAGTCTATTTCTGCGCTTAATTATCACTAACAGACCAGGAAATCCTGTGTTTGATAGGACCTTATAAAAGTATTCTGAGACACAGTAATAAGGGGTGTGGGTTAGAAATCCTAAACCTAACCCTGAACCCAAACCTTAACCCTGGGTTGAAGGATGACATCGAAGAAGATGCTCTACTGTTCTCACAACTAATTTTACTACTTCGTTTTATTATTATTTTTATTACAAAGAGAAAAACTGAAATAAACTTTATTATCATGTTATATGAAATGGAATGGGGCTGTTCCTAGGGCGGTTTAGAATTAGTTCAATAAATATTTGATGTAACTTTCAAAAATTAATAAAATCACGTTATCATATAAATTTAAAAAAAAAAAAGAAAAAAGAAAGCTCATAATTTGCTACAGAAATATAAACTGGCGCTAGCGTAATTTATTCTCTACCGAACTTCAAAAATGAAAATAGCCGCTTTAGCCTAATTGGCAGTTTTAAATACCCCCATATGACTAGTTTCAACCGTCAATACAACAACCTTTGATAGTAATTAATTATTTAATAAAATAACTCACTGGATGATCCAAATAATGAAATAACCACCAAAGGAAAATCAGAATGATTTAAAAAAAAAAGGAAATTAACACTTAGAAGAGAAGTAACTCCAAAAAAACTTTTCCGGGGCTCTGATCGGGTTAAGATACAAATTTGGGCACTCCTCCGAATACCGGTCCCAAATGAATCGAAACGGTTTGTGTTAGAAAATATCCCTTACATGGCCTCATTTGGTAATTTCGGTTCTAAACATGCCGGTTCAGGGGCGACCTAAAAAGGTTAAAAAAAATAGGTAAAGGATCCCGTTACACGCCCATTGAGGCATATTGGGAATATGGTGTTAGGCCCATATTTTCTTGACCATCGGCACACTAGGGGTGATGTGGTCAGCATCACGCAGGCCGCCTTAACCTTCCCAGAGTTTCTCTGGTACCCAATTGGGGCTGGGTCGACCCAGGAGCCGTTTACTAAAAATTCATATTTATGCTGCTGTGAATATTTTCATAAATAATGAACATTGAAAGTTCAGCCCAGGTTATACACACCTATCATTGTGTAGCCACGTGAATGTAGACCTAAAAGGGGGAGAAAAAAAATCTAAAAGTTTTTTCCCGCTGTAACATTATCATTTCGATATTCCGATACAGTGAGTGAAGTCGACCATTTCTTTTCTTCCAAAGTTGTGAATAAATTGATATGATGATAGGAAACTCTTTACAGAGCGATACAACAGGAGGCAATCTGATCATCAGAAGGAGTCCCCCCATCCGACAAGTGTTTCGGCCCAGTATACTCCTTTACACTCTAAGGGGGGCGGGCCCACTTGGGTCATGACTCCCAAGCGTCTCAGCCTCCTGTTGTCTTGTATCGAAAATGAACTCATTTCACTTATGGTAGCAACTTTAATCCACAACTCCGCCAGCCGTGGAGGCAATTGTGAAAGTAACAAAGAGAAGACAAATTATTCCGTTCGTTCCGTCGCACACACTGAGACACCCACAATTTTTACTTTCAAATTTGTGCATTTGAGATAAAAATATTAATAATGCCAGGTAGACCATCAGCTCCGACACAGATCAGCAACAATGTTCTACCAGTTCAACAACTAACAGCTAATATTTTATCAACTCTCTCCGTGTGTCGGTTACCACCAGCTTTAGCTCCCTACCTCCTGATATATCCCGTGTCGCTATTGACTTTGCGTTCGTTACTTTCAAGAGAACTAGATTCACCTCTCATCTCCACTTTATTCACACCTGCCTCCACCACAAAATTCTTCCTAATGGATTTTCTTCCAATTTTCATCCATCTGCTGGTACACTCAATCCTAGGGAACAACGTCTCCTACAACGAATTGAGACCAGATGTGGCTTTCAACGTATGCGCGTAGTGGCCGCCAGTCACTCCCGCCTTTTATCAGACCTCAGTGCCCAACAGACCCAGCTTCTGCTTCACTTACGTTGTCTCACCTCCAACAACTTCCCTTTCTATTCTATGATACGCACCACTATCCACACACTAAACCGGCAGCTGCATGAGTTCCTTTCCACGTCTAAACACCATAAACTATCCCGTCTCATCCCTACCCCCAAAGCTACGCCTCCATCCTCCACTCCATCATGCACTCAGGTAGTCTGCATCCCCCCAGATCTACCCCTCTCTGAGGGAGAGCGCTCTGTTCTTAGTAAGGGCTTAAAATGTGTTCCTCTTCGTCCGACCCTAGACCAATACAATGTCCTCCAGGATGTTCATCGGTTTCACCGTCGCATGAGGCTGAAGCTCCATTTTAGAGAGAAAGACAGCACTCCGCAGTCTCAGGCTGAATCCGACATCTTCGCACGCTTTTCTGACTCTACTAAACCGCCCTTTAACCTAAACCTGGGACCTCTTATGCCCTGGACCTGTATATCAAGAACACCATCCATGACATTCAGCAGCTCCGCCCTCGTAGATTGCATTATTCCAATCTCACTTCGGCAGAGTCTAGTGCTCTCTCCCTTCTTCGCCGTAGAGACGACATTGTCGTCAAACCGGCTGACAAGGGAGGAGCCATTGTCGTCTGGCAGAAGGACTTGTACCTAAGTGAAGGTAAAAATCAGTTGACCAATGGCTCTTTTTACAGGTCCAGGACCAGCGATGCGACTGTCTCTAACAATCGCATTGTACACAACACTATTAAACAGCTTATCACTAGTAATGATCTTCCTCCCGAAGCATCTCATCTTAGGATTCATGACAGCTCTTTGGGCAAGCCTGTATTCTACATGCTCCCCAAAATTCACAAGATCGAAAACCCTGGAAGACCTATTGTCTCAGCCTGTTCTTGTCCTACTGAACACATTTCTGACTTCCTCGATAGCATTTTCCAGCCTATCGTTGAGAATCTTCCCTCCTTCATCAAAGACACCAATCACGCTCTTACAACTTTCTCCTCTATCCGACTCCCAGCAGACCGCTCCCACCGTCTTTTCTTGCTGGACGTCTGCTCTCTGTATACCTCTATTCCCCACTCTGATGGTCTCCGAGCTCTTCGGTTTTTTCTGGACCAACGCACTTGCCCTTCTATATCCACTGTCACTCTTCTCCGTCTTGCTGAACTGGTCCTTTAACTGAATTCCTTTGAATTCAATGGTAAGTTTTTTGACCAAATTAGTGGTGTTGCCATGGGAACGAAGATGGGTCCCAGCTATGCCTGTCTATTCATGGGCCACTTGGAGCATCAGATATGGCAACAATACTCCGGTCCTTTCCCTGGGTTTTACCGCAGATATATCGATGATGGCATAGGTCTCACAGATATGTCTGAGACTGATTTACACCGCTTCATCGACTTTGTGAACCACTTTCACCCCACCATCAAGTTCACCTCCCTCGTCTCCACAGTATCTGTCAACTTCCTTGACATTACTATTTCTATCACGCCCTCCGGCCTTAATACCTCAGTATACTACAAGCCGACAGATGCCCACAGCTACCTCCTGTATACCTCTTCTCATCCTCGGGCCTGTCGTGACTCCCTTCCTTTTTCACAACTTCTCCGCCTCCGCCGTTTATGCCAAGACGACGATGACTTCCACTTACGAGCAAATGAGATGTTGGATTTCTTCCGTAACAGACTTTATCCAGAACATGTTCTCACCTCTGCTCTCCAACGTGTGCTCCCCATCTCTCGTCTGGAGGCCCTCAAACCTCACCATAAATCCACTTCGGATAGAGTCAAATTAATCTTGACCCATCACCCTCACAGTACTACTGTCAAACAGATCCTTTTCCGCCACCTCCCTATCCTCCAAGCAGAGCCTCTGACCCATGGTCGGACACGATGCAACACGTGCAAGTATGTCATCTCAACCCAGAAGGTGTCCTTTCCTAAGGCTACGTACACCATCACTAGTAGCTTCACGTGTGAATCGCGCAATGTCATTTATACGATCATATGTAAACGTTGCTGCAAAACCTATATTGGCCAAACAGGCAAACGACTTGGGGACAGATTCAGCCAGCACTTAAATGACATCGCTCAGCAAAAGTCCACACCAGTTGCTATACACTTCAATGGTCCTGACCACCATGGTCCCATCGACATCCAGGTCACAGCGATCCGATCCTGCTCCTCTGACACTGCCAGCCGAGAACAGCTTGAGAACCGTCTTATCCACCGCATGGGGTGTCTAAAACCAGCCGGTCTCAACACTTTTCACACCTTTGTCTGAGGTCACCCTCTCCTCTCTTGCTCTATTTTACTCTTTCCACTCTTATCCTATTCTTCTATTTGTATGCAATATACATTTTGTTATTTCATATTTATTTATCTCCCACTCATTCTGTCCTCTTCTATTTCCAGTCCCCACTTTTATCACGTTGGGTAGTTTATTGTCCGGTTTCGTTTTTTAGTTTCTTAGTATGCATTGTGTACATCCGGCGGCGGAAGTCACTTTCTGTTCAGCCACGCGCTCATCAACAGACAGCGATTTTGATAGAATTTCGGTTCTTGCCTTCAGGGAAGTACCCAGTTTTTATTTTATTTAGTTTTTATGTGTCCTATCTAGCCTTCACTTTCTTTCCTTTCCTGACGAAGGCCTTGTGGCCGTAACGTAGACTATTTTCTTTGTCTTTTGTCCTCGTAAGACGAATCACCTTTTTTAGATTTTTTTTTTCAAACCCATCCATTAGATGTCAGACCTAGTGACTTGTATACGTTAATGAACAACAAACTCCAATGGTTAAAGTGGCTTGCTACACACCGATTAATAAGAAACTCCGATTCAGTCTACCCAGCTGTAAATGGGTACCTGACGTCTCACTTGAGTTAGGGAAGGAAAAGGCAGCGAGGAAAGGTACTGGTCACCCCACCTCTGTATGCATGACCTAGTATAGTGAGGTCTTTAACACTTCACTCCCCTACGGTAGTATATGCTATGGGACTATCTTTTTACTCTCCCACTGAAGCAAATGACTATTTATCGATTCAGACATTACCATCTAACCCGTACAGTCAGGTACTAAATACACGTAACTGGCTATGGAACTCTAGACGGTAAAATGTTTTCAACACAAGGGTTACTTTCACAATTGCCTCCAGCTGGCAGAAAATAAATTCAATCTGTCTGCTCAACTATAACTCTATCAATACATTGATCAGATTGGCAATTTCTGTGTTTCAAGAGTAGTTTCTTATTCATTTCTACTCGTATATTTTTTATATTTTTTATTATATGTCAAAATGAGGCCCTGTAAGAGATATTTTCTAACACAAACCGTTTCGATTCATTTGGGACCGGTATTCGGAGGAGTGCCCAAATTTGCCTTGCTTTCATGATTTTTTTTCAGTTTCATATTTCTTTTTATATTATTATTAAAATGTACATTTCTTACGCAGATTCTACAAGTTTTAGTGAAATCAAGTATTATGTAGTGTTATCCATTTTTAAATATTTTTTTTGCTTATCAGCAGCCGTAAATAATAAATTATGCTCAATGCGACGTAATCGTTAAAATAATCAGTAACGTGCTGGCTGCCATCAGCATTAGCGAAAAATGATACATGAACGACACACCACGCAGACCCTCGTAAGTCCAGCATCAATTGAAAAATAGACAGCTTGATTTTATTGGCTGATTTTTTTATTCACCTGGCCTAACATCTCGCCGAATCTCATGACGCAAATATAGGCTATAGTGTAGCGCAAGACGATTGATTTATATATATTTAATAATTAGGCGCAAAAACCTTGTACAGATTATGGGTAAACCTTAGCGTGTGGCATGTTTGCATATGTGTAGTTGTACTTAGAGAACACATGTGTAGTTGTATTTAGAGAACATATGTGTAGTTGTACTTAGAGAACACATGTGTAGTTGTATTTAGAGAACACATGTGTAGTTGTACTTTGAGAACACATGTGTAGTTGTACTTAGAGAACACATGTGCAGTTGTACTTAGAGAACACATGTGTAGTTGTACTTAGAGAACACATGTGCAGTTGTACTTAGAGAACACATGTGTAGTTGTACTTAGAGAACACATGTGTAGTTGTACTTAGAGAACATATGTGTAGTTGTGCTTAGAGAACACATGTGTAGTTGTACTTAGAGAACGCATGTGTAGTTGTACTTAGAGAACATATGTGTAGTTGTACTTAGAGAACACATGTGTAGTTGTACTTAGAGAACATATGTGTAGTTGTACTTAGAGAACACATGTGTAGTTGTACTTAGAGAACACACGTGTAGTTGTACTTAGAGAACACATGTGTAGTTGTACTTAGAGAACACATGTGTAGTTGTACTTAGAGAGCACATGTGTAGTTGTACTTAGAGAACACATGTGTAGTTGTACTTAGAGAACATATGTGTAGTTGTACTTAGAGAACATATGTGTAGTTGTACTTAGAGAACACATGTGTAGTTGTACTTAGAGAGCACATGTGTAGTTGTACTTAGAGAACACATGTGTAGTTGTACTTAGAGAACATATGTGTAGTTGTACTTAGAGAACATATGTGTAGTTGTACTTAGAGAACATATGTGTAGTTGTACTTAGAGAACACATGTGTAGTTGTACTTAGAGAGCATATGTGTAGTTGTACTTAGAGAACACATGTGTAGTTGTACTTAGAGAACATCGGTGTAGTTGTACTTAGAGAACATATGTGTAGTTGTACTTAGAGAATACATGTGCACACATTTTGTACATAAAAGGCTGGCGTTGGCTGATGTGACGAGAATAAGAAAGTTACAATTATATTTTACAGATCTGAATTCACAATGTGATTTTGTGTCTTCAAGCAAAAACCTTTATTGACTTCACAACTTGTGAAAACACTGGGCAAAGACGCTATTGGCATTGTTAACGTCATCAAGTGGAGTGTCGACGATTATTTGTTTACCTTGCAGCTAGTTATGAGTCCTGCGCATGACTCTTTTCTAATGTAAAATCAGACGATGTAAGTGTATATTTCATGTGTACATGACTGATCACGTGACTGACTCTCGTGTCCGTGTCTCTCTGCTAATGCACCACGAAAACCTGCAGCTGAAACAAAACTGTTGATCAGATTGGACTGGCAGACCTTGCAAACAATTAGCTGTAATCACGCGCTGTCCTGTTGACATTGAACATAACTAGGGCGGCAAACCCAGGGCAGGATAGCACATTTTGTGTGTGTGTGTGTGTGAGTGTGGGGTGGAAAAAATGTACCTCACTTCCACTTAAACGTTTTATCCTGATTAGATTAGCTTGTGCTGTACGGTGCTTCATTTGACCAACTTTGTATAATTTCATAACACAGCACTGAAATAAATACGTATACTATTCTTACTGTAATTAGTTAAATAAGGAGAAATGTATTTGTGCAAGTTCCCGTTAAAAACTTGCCATAGACTGATGTTATTCGTGTTCCCTTGTCTTTTCATAATTTTCACTAAGTTTGGTTGACTATCACTAAGTTTGGCAATCTATAATAATTTTCACAAAGTTTGGTAATCTATCATAATTTCCACAAAATTTGGTAATCTATCATAATTTTCACAAAGATTAGTAAACCTATCATAATTTCCACAAAGTTTAGTAAAGGTGAAAGGTAAAGGATCCCGTTACACGCCCATTGAGGCATATTGGGAATATGGTTTTAGGCCCATATTTTCTTGACCATCGGCACACAGGGATGATGTGGTCAGCATCACGCCGGCCGCCTTAACCTTCCCAGAGTTCCTCTGGTACCCAATTCATGAGGCTGGGTCGACCACAGAGCCGTTTGCGGTCTAAAAAATCCCACCTCAACTGGGGATCGAACCATGGACCTTCAAGCTAGGAAGCCAGTGCACTAACCACTGTGCTACCAAAATTTGGTAATCTATCATAGTTTTCATAAAGTTTGGTAATCTATCATAGTTTTCACAAAGTTTGGTAATCTATCATAGTTTTCACAAAGTTTGGTAATCTATCATAGTTTTCATAAAGTTTGGTAATCTATCATAGTTTTCACAAAGTTTGGTAATCTATCATAGTTTTCACAAAAGTTTGGTAATCTATCATCGTTTTCACAAAGTTTGGTAATCTATCATAGTTTTCATAAAGTTTGGTAATCTATCATAGTTTTCACAAAAGTTTGGTAATCTATCATAGTTTTCACAAAGTTTGGTAATCTATCATAGTTTTCACAAAGTTTGGTAATCTATCATAGTTTTCACAAAGTTTGGTAATCTATCATAGTTTTCACAAAGTTTGGTAATCTATCATAGTTTTCACAAAGTTTCGTAATCTATCATAATTTCATGAAAGTTTGGCAATCTATCATAATTTTCACAAAGTTTGACAATCTATAATAATTTCCACAAAGTTTGACAACTTATCATAATTTTCACTAAGTTTTTGTGCCTGTACTAAACGCGCCTACAGTTTAATTGTCTATTAGCTTTAAGTCCCTGGAATTTATTTGGCTACACTGATGTCTCTCAAGTTAATTTGTCTACATTAATGTCTCTTTAGTTAAGTTATCTACATTATTGTCCATGAAGTTAAGTTGTCTACATTAATGTCCCTCAAGTTAATTTGTTTACATTAATATCCCTCAAGTTAAGAAGTCTACATTAATGTCCCTGAAGCTAAGTTGTCTACATTAATGTCCCTCAAGTTAGGTTGTCTACATTGATGTCCCTAAAGTTAAGTTGTCTACATTAATGCCCCATCAAGTTAAGTTGTCTACATTAATGTCTCTTTAGTTAAGTTATCAACATTATTGTCCCTAAAGTTAAGTTGTCTACATTAATGCCCCATCAAGTTAAGTTGTCTAAATTTATGTCCCGCAAGTTAAGTTGTCTTCACTACACATTTACATCAAGTTTGTCTAAACTGATGTCCTTACAAGTTAATTATCTACACAAATGTTCCTCAAGTTTGATTATCTAGCCCACTGTCACGTTTAGTTGTCTATCCTAATGTCTTCTTCACTTAGTTGAGTAGTATAATGTCCCAAGCATCTAGTTGCCTAATGTAATGCCCCTTGCATTTGTTGTCTGTTGTCACATCCCTAGCACTACTTGTTTAATGTAATGTTCCTTGTATTAGTTGTATAATGTAATGTTTCTTGCATTAGTTGTATAATGTAATGTTCCTTGCATTAGTTGTATAATGTAATGTTTCTTGCATTAGTTGTATAATGTAATGTTCCTTGCATTAGTTGTATAATGTAATGTTTCTTGCATTAGTTGTATAATGTAATGTTCCTTGCATTAGTTGTATAATGTAATGTTTCTTGCATTAGTTGTATAATGTAATGGCTCTTGCATTCGTTTTCTAATTTAAAATCCCTTGCATTAATTGTCTAACGCAATGTCCCTTGCGCTAGTTGTCGAATGTAATGTCCCTTGCACTAGTTGTCTAAAGTAATGTCCCTTGCACTAGTTATCTAATGTAATGTCCCTCAACGAGATATCCTTGGGTACTATTATCATGTCTGACTCATTATCATCACTATCGTTCATATCCACATCGGTATCGTGTATGTCCACATCGGTATCGTGCACGTCCACGTCGCTGTCGATTTCTACACAAGGTGAACTGCTGGTATCGAAGTCAAGTCATTGTCTGGAGACTTGACCGTGTCGTGACCAGGGAGGTCGGTCAGCTGGCAACAGAAGGTGGTCTCCATGCTCTGTTGGGTCCTGAAGTCCAGCGAAGATGGCATATTTATGCTGCGATCTGACGAACGATCTGTTGCACAAAGTCGAATACTAAGGTCTTGCGGGGAAGCGCTGTTCGGTCTGAGCTGCACGTGGCTAGGTGCTTCTGTCTTGACCAAATTACCCTTGGTTGTATCTCTCTCTGGTAGGTCTACACCGGAAACAGGTTCACAAGCGTGACGTAAAGACTCGGGCAGTGCGCTAGTGTGTCCAGTTTTACATCCCCCAGGTGACGATTTTTCTGATTCTTTACTGTCGCCACTTCCGCTGTTCTGTTTAGAATGGTCACTCCCTTGATGATGCTCCGGTTGTATCTGTTTATCTTTCTCCCCCTGCTGCTGAGCGTGGCGCCACTTCATTCGTCGGTTCTGGAACCAGACTTTCACCTGAAGTCAGAAAGTAAATCGTTAAGATTAAAGTGTAGATATTTAAAAAAAAAAAAAAATTAAAATTTAAAAAAGTGTTTATCGTTTAAATTGTGTGAAAAATAGGTTGTTTAAAAAATCACTTGCTATTTTTAAATATTTTGTTTACCCCCTATCCAATTAACTAACACGAAACAAATAAGACAACAAAGACAATTCTCTGCTACTTGATGAAGTAAACAAATTCAGTGTCACATTAACATTACAGGAGCTTGAGATCTTGATCGTCATACCCATGACGTTATAGACAGTAACATTTGTTGTTGCCTATTGTAACGTCAGTTGTATTTGTCGTTTTAGATTGTATTTTGTTTCTGGGAATTACCAAAAAAAAAACTCAAATAGCAGAAGTGGCTTCTTGTTTTGATATTTGTGTCATATATATCCTGTAAATCTCTACACTCCGGGAGTAGAAGAGAAACGACCAAGTACATCCTGTAAATCTCTACACTCCGGGAGTAGAAGAGAAACGACCAAGTATATCCTGTAAATCTCTACACTCCGGGAGTCCTGTAAATCTCTACACTCCGGGAGTAGAAGAGAAACGACCAAGTATATCCTATAAATCTCTACACTCCGGGAGTAGAAGAGAAACGACCAAGTATATCCTGTAAATCTCTACACTCCGGGGGTAGAAGAGAAACGACCAAGTATATCCTGTAAATCTCTACACTCCGGGAGTAGAAGAGAAACGACCAAGTATATCCTATAAATCTCTACACTCAGGGAGTAGAAGAGAAACGACCAAGTATATCCTGTAAATCTCTACACTCCGGGAGTAGAAGAGAAACGACCAAGTATATCCTATAAATCTCTACACTCCGGGAGTAGAAGAGAAACGACCAAGTATATCCTGTAAATCTCTACACTCCGGGGGTAGAAGAGAAACGACCAAGTATATCCTGTAAATCTCTACACTCCGGGGGTAGAAGAGAAACGACCAAGTATATCCTGTAAATCTCTACACTCCGGGAGTAGAAGAGAAACGACCAAGTATATCCTATAAATCTCTACACTCCGGGAGTAGAAGAGAAACGACCAAGTATATCCTGTAAATCTCTACACTCCGGGAGTAGAAGAGAAACGACCAAGTATATCCTATAAATCTCTACAATGTAGGAGAAACGAAACTGTAAGTGACAGACCTGCAGCACAGTCCCCCTGTAAGTGACAGACCTGCAGCACAGTCCCCCTGTAAGTGACAGACCTGCAGCACAGTGCCCCTGTAAGTGACAGACAGACAGCACAGTCCCCCTGTAAGTGACAGACAGACAGCACAGTCCCCCTGTAAGTGACAGACAGACAGCACAGTGCCCCTGTGACAGACAGACAGCACAGTGCCCCTGTAAGTGACAGACAGACAGCACAGTGCCCCTGTAAGTGACAGACAGACAGCACAGTGCCCCTGTAAGTGACAGACCTGCAGCACAGTGCCCCTGTAAGTGACAGACAGACAGCACAGTCCCCCTGTAAGTGATAGACTGCAGCTGGAGGTATCTACAAATGTACTATCTGGGATGTTTGATAACATATATCTATATCTAGGACATGTCCTATCTATGATGTTTGCTAGCATATATCTATATCTAGACATGTCCTATCTATAATGTTTGCTAGCATATATCTATATATAGTAATGTGCTATATGTGATGGTTGCAAACATATATATATATATATATATATATATATATATATATATATATATATATATATATATATATATATATATATATATATATAGTAATGTCTTATATGTGATGTTTGCTAATATATATCTATATCTAGGACATATCCAACCTCCGTAAATCAGAAGTGTATACCTAGCACACGTCCTAGCTGGTAGTAGAGACAGTGAACACTGTGGATATCACAGCTGTTGTCTCAGATAAAGATATAAATAAATTAAGAAGGAAGCTGCTAGGTGTGACAGACACACGAAAGAAGTGGTAGACAATCTAAGACAGCATTACTGTTTGACTTGTGTTTATTTCTGTGTTAGCACTTTTGTTACTGAAACCAGCTGATGATATTCTCTGTTGTTCCTATTCGCCTGGGGTCTACTAGACTCGAGTATTAGTTTTATGTTGGCTACCGTAAACATCTTGAATCATGTTACATTATCCCGCCAAAAATGTCTTGTTTGTAAACATAAACATCTTGTATCATGGTAAATTATCCCGCCAAAAGTTTGATCACCCTAGCTAGAAAACAGAAAGTTGATGAATGACTAACATTTGGGGGGTGTTTGAGTGAAAAGTGATTGCTGTCATGTTTATTGAGGGAAAACAATAATATATATATTTTTTAAAGACAGCTATCATGTTTGATGAAGCAAGTAAATGAGAAATGAGTGAGTGGGTACGAGATAATTGAGCAGAGATGTGACAACAAAATAAATGATATATTACTTGTGCGTCTGTGAGTCCCAACATGGCCGCTAGTTGCCGTCTGTCTGGCTTGGTGACGTATTTTTGTACCTCAAATCTTTTCTCGAGCCCTTTGCGCTGTAAGTTGGAGAAGACAGCACGTGACCACGATCTCTTTCGTTTAGGCTGACCTGCCAGGGAGCTGTCCGTGCTGAGAATTGAGTAGGGACCTATGGACACAGAATGTTAGAATCTTATACAGTGGGAGTGGATGACATGGGAACATGAGAAATTTGGTACAAACAAAACAATAGATAAACAATACACATAAATGAGAAGATAAGACTCTTTGATTATCTTGTTAGACGCAGCCAATCTTTTGATCATCTTGTTAGACGCAGCCAATCTTTTGATCATCTTGTTAGACGCAGCCAATCTTTTGATCATCTTGTTAGACGCAGCTAATCTTTTGATTATCTTGTTAGACGCAGCCAATCTTTTGATCATCTTGTTAGACGCAGCCAATCTTTTGATCATCTTGTTAGACGCAGCTAATCTTTTGATTATCTTGTTAGACGCAGCCAATCTTCAGAAAGCGATCTCACTTTTTTCATCGCTGATGTCACGTTGGTAATCTATATATAATAGAGATGAAGGTATTAACAAACACTGATGGAGGGTGGCACAACAATAAAACTGTACTCGATATTCTAAAGTTAGCTATGCTGTTCTAATGAAAGTGCGTCCATTACTATAGGACACGCTGAGTGATGGTACGCGATGATATCAGCAACATAGAGTCTGCAAATCCACCTTTCACAACGTGTGTAAATCCGCTTTTAATGTAAAATATTATTCCGCATACTGACATGGGGACTAAAACATAATCCAAGTGGTATCAACAGGCTCAGCTCTAGGGTATTTATTTCCCTAGGCAAACAGCTCATTGGCCGCCCCCAAGTAGTTTATATGTAAGTATACAGATTGGGCGAAAAGAAGCTCTCACAACAGGCAGACGAGACACGAACTTGCCGAAAGTAACTCGAGAAAAAAAGCAGCTGAAGACAATCACCTCAGGGGCGTATCAATATAGTCAGTTATGACTGGAGGGGGCGACTAAAACTTGCATACACATTATTTTTCAGGACGGCGTAGATAGCACTCTTTTTCAGGACTAGACCTTATCATGGCGTCATCCTGCTAAGTGATAAATACTATAGGTTGTTTTCAAGACTTAGTATTAATTTACGCTGAAAGGCCTAGCAGTCGTTTTCCAGACTTAGTATTAGCATACGCTTCACCATGCTAGCTTAGGCCCAGATTTAGATACCTCATGCACATTTATTCCGAATCGTACTAATAAAAAGAAAAAGGGGGGGGGGGGGGGGGACAACGTGTCACAATAATCCTAAGAATGACAACTTCTTCGGGCGCACTGATCTTCTGTACACATTTAATGCCTGTTTTCTAGAATAACGTATTCGACATTACGAAAACCCTGGACGCGGAAACGTTTCTTACAATTCTGCAACCACACACGTAAATAATTCCTCAACTTAGAGTCACACGTGATAGTGTTAGACAAATCTATAATTAAAGAAACCAAATATTACGTCATCGGTATAGATTCAATGTGATAACGTCGCAAGCACAGACCAGTTGTTGGTCATTGTTCGCTGTGTATCAGAAGATGGGGGAGCCGCGCTGGTGTAATGGCTTCGGCGTTGTACTGGCGACCAGGTGTTCATGGTTCAAACCCGGGTGGCGGCGTTTGAAGAAATGTTTACGGCCGGAAATTTGACTGAATAACCTGAACGGCTCCTGTGATAAACCCTCTGTGGATGGGACGGAGCGAAGCTCCTGACCGGGTTGGAAGGAAAGTCCTCAGGTTCCCCAGCCTCGCAATGACATGTCATTGGGCCGAAGGGCTGAAAACCCGAGTGCCGCTGGTTAAGAAAAAAAAAAAAAAAATCAGAAGATGGAGATGTACATGAGAGAGAGAGAGAGAGAGAGAGAGAGAGAGAGAGAGAGAGAGAGAGAGAGAGAGAGAGAGAGAGAGAGAGAGTTTCCTAATGTTTCTTTCCTTGGAAAATCAAAATGCAACATAATTTGACACGGTGGTATTGTTACCTGACAAACATGGAATATAAGAAGTAAACTGAAGATCTCAGTCATATGACAGAGCTACTGATATGAGCGGGATGTATTCCGATTTCCAGGCCAGGTTAAAGAAAATCAACAAACTGACAGAGTTACATGTGCTGCACATAGCCATAATTTAGTAAGGACCACGTCCGCAGAAAGCTGCTCGGCTGTGGTTAATTTGTTGTAGGCATTGTACAGTCGCTTTACACAGACTTTTAATAACACATAAGGAAGGGAAACCCGAGGCCTGTAAACAGTAAATTAATATTAGACAAACATAAAGGTATGTTTTCAGGCACTCGTAAGAAATAAAAAAGTAGAACACTTGGACAACAGAAAAACAACAGACGTGAGTGGCTTACCCAGGACTCGAACCCCGTACCTTCCGTACGACAACTCCGCCTAGCTATACAAGCGAATCACACTGACCCCACGGCCAGCTAGGCATCCCCAAAAAAGGATGCTTTACTGACTTTACTTTCCAACATATTAACAGTGATCAGTACAACCCGGTAAACAGAACAGTGGGTGGATTTCTTCAGTGACTTTCTTTTGTAGAAACAAGATACTTGGACAGAGTTCCAGTTATTTATTTTAAATAGTGTATATAAACAAATTTATTGAGTTTGACAATCCCTGTCCAAAAGAAATTGAGGTACAGGGGCATTAAATTGTAATATAATTACCTAAACCTTAACAAAAGTCTTACTCACTTTAATATTATTGAGTTACAGTTCTGTTTACACTTTATTTCGTCCTTATATTAAATACATTACCCTAGACACACTCAGCCACACAACATCACAGAGCCTATTTTACACAGATTGAGATCTGATGAGGTGGCAGATAGGGACTCTGAGAATCATCAACAATAAGACTCAGGGAACTTACACAGCTTGACCTCACTCTGTTTACCCTTAATTAATAACACCAATAACCTCTTTTACCACACTAGTAATAAAGCAATCACCAGCCCGTGCAGTGGTGGTTCACGAATCATCATTCTATACACTGAAATTGCCAGCATCAAATGACTTTGACATCCACAAGCGAGTTTCACATATTAAAATTCACATGGTAATATATATATATATAATCTCTCAAGGAGTATAATCTCTCAAGCTATTTCACTTGAGAAATCGCTTGCCAAGACACCAGACTGCTACAATGAAATTAGAATTCAGAATTCCTTCTTAAAATACCGGATACCTTTTATTGGAGTATTTATCAGGACTTACAATATAGCCCAGGAAATCTCTAACATTTTAAATAAGGAAACCGGTACTGAGGAAACTGAAGGACCACACACGAAGTCAGAGAGGGATTAAATTAACGACAACCCAGACGCGTGTAAGAGGCCGATTCAAGTCTCTTTTATTCATCTGAGTAAAAAGTCTGTGAGCCAGGATTGGCGTAAGTTGTCATTTACATTTCATATTTTATTACTAACATGTGAACTAACACACACACACACACATATATATATATATATATATATATATATATATATATTTATTTATTTATTTATATATATATATATATATATATATATATATATATATATATATATATAGTGTGTGTGTGTGTGTGTGTTAGTTCACATGTTAGTAATAAAATATGAAATGTAAATCACAACTTACGCCAATCCTGGCTCACAGACTTTTTACTCAGATGAATAAAAGAGACTTGAATCGGCCTCTTACACGCGTCTGGGTTGTCGTTAATTTAATCCCTCTCTGACTTCGTGTGTGGTCCTTCAGTTTCCTCAGTACCGGTTTCCTTATTTAAAATGTTAGAGATTTCCTGGGCTATATTGTAAGTCCTGATAAATACTCCAATAAAAGGTATCCGGTATTTTAAGAAGGAATTCTGAATTCTAATTTCATTGTAGCAGTCTGGTGTCTTGGCAAGCGATTTCTCAAGTGAAATAGCTTGAGAGATTATACTCCTTGCCTTCCCACGCCTTCGTTTGTTATGAGCTATAAAAAAACTCCAATCATATTCAAAAGGCGGGTTATGTGGTAATTTCAAAATATTCCGACATCGGATAATTTTGAACGTAAGGCAGAGGTCAACTCTCCCGTACATGGTAATAAGATGTCCGATGCCCTTGTGTACAAACTTACAGACATATCGGTAAACTCATACAACAGCATGTTCAAAATGTAACCATTATTACTTTATCAGAAAGTACTCTTATCATAACAAGTAGGACAGGAAACGCTTATGTCATAAGTCTCCGCCGCCTACACGAGATCTTGTGCTAATCTTAGCCAAGCTGTGCCGCTCCCTTGCGACTGCGAGTAATTATCTCAGAAAATCTGGGTAGCGTCAAGCAAACGTGATTTTTATTACCTACAGGGAGTGTCAAGCAATTCGACAATACTCAAATATCTGCTACACATAGCAGAAAAAAGAAAGAACGAAAGTGCGACAAATGAAAGTCCATAATAAAAATCAGTACCACAAATGTACCGATACTGCCGGCGTGAAACAAAGATCGATAGGGGCCGCCCCGTTTTGTCACAGTGATAAAAGAAGACACAGTTCGGTAAAACAACAGAGGAACTGGCACTAGATCTGAGGGCGAAAGGTGTATTTCGAATTCATTTTTCCCGCATATTATAGTCTACCTAGTCACAGAAATGACAAAAAGGCGTATTGATACATACAGCACGTCACATAATGTTTTTAGTGTTCTTGCAGACAAATTTCTGTCAAACGACAAGTTCCGTCCAAAACCAATGAGTTAGTCAACATCTGTTTGTCAGACTTAGATGACTTTGTTGACAAGTATGTCAATGATTCTACAAGGACAAAATGTGTGTAGCGAGAACTGTCAAAATCGCAAATGAAACTTCAACTTGTTACACACTTTCTAAGTATGAATATTGTTTTAAGTATTGATCTATCGATAAGTCGCTTTGAATTGAAAGTACCAGACCGCAAGTAGTAGGGTAGGCGCAAAACGATTATTATTCAGGCGGCGGAGCGTGACTTTTATATAGCAAAATACTCGATCGATTTCAGGCAGCGGAGCTGACTTTTTATATAGCGATATATTTTAGCCGGGGTGACTTCCTATGACGATCAGTTTGCGTCCTATATTGTGTGTTGTGTTATGTGTTGTGTAGTACAATATTTATTGTACAAACAGATAGACAATATTTAGTTAGACATATATTTACATATATTACAATATATATTACAACGGTTAGACGATATTTATGTTACAACAGGTAGACAATATTTAGCTATACATATATTTAGACATATATTACAACAGGAAGACATATATTTAGATATATATTACAACAGTTATATATACATAGGTAACAAAGAGTTTAGTTAATATATTTTATTTTTCAAATACTGTTTGTCAAATAACAAACATTATTGGAGCATATATTGGTATTGTACCATATTAGCAATCAACACATAGGAGTATAAATTGGTATTGTACAGTATTTATATGGTAACACATAGGAATATATATATATATATATATATATATTATATTTATATTATATATATATATAAAAATATTTATATATATATAATATATATATATATTTTATATATATATATATATATATATATATATATTTATTTATTTATTTATTTATTTATATTGGCAAGAGTTGTGTATTTAGTATTTATAGGGTAACAAAGGGGTACATATTGGAAGACATGGAAAATTTTTATTTTTTTTTTTTAGCAGATCCATTTCAATTATTTTAATTTTTATAAAATTAGGGCAAATAATTTTTTGTTTACATTTAATTTCCTTTTTAATTTTTTACTTATTTTTTTGGTTTAATATAAATTATTTTTTTTTAATAAATTTAACATTTTATTTATGCCGGCTGTTTAATATTTTTTTATTTATTTTTTTTTCATGGGTTTTAATTAAATTTTATATTATAGCAGTTTATACCCAATTTATTTGGAAGATTTATCTTTTAATTTGTTTTATATAGCGATAGTTTTTGCAGCCCACTATTATACTACTTTGCGAGTGGCTTTGATTACGCACACCTGGATCGAACTAAATTAGGTGACGAGTCAAACTTCGAAAGCTCTACATAATTCTGGCTTGTAATCAGCAACAGAAGGATGAGATCGTAGTTATTGTAAGAAGAGCGCTGTTGTGTGTTTAGTTACACAGATTTATCCAAAATTTCTGTTTTGAGTACTGAATTACATTGTTTTTTTTTATTAAAGGCTAGTTTGTCACATTTTTAGCGAGTTTATTGTCTCCTAAGCATGTTTTGCGACTAGATCTTATTAGCGATTCTATACTAGATGAAAAATAGTTAGATTGGACGTTCCGTATTTTCTAGAGTGTCCAAATGGGATCAGGCCACACTGTTTTCATTTGTCATTTCTTTCTGTTTTCATATCAATATATTTTAGTTCGTGAGAATAGCTCTTTAGATGTTATTACTTGAAAGCACGATGTATAACTGTTCATTAATTTATACCGGAAACCGCACTTCAAATCTGTTGAACCTCTTTAATGTTTATTATTAAGTATACCTCACGAAATGAGCTCAACGAGGAACGGAAACCCCCATTTTTATACTACCCTTAATACCATAGAACGCATGTGATCTAATTTCTGTTTACTTCAGTGATTTGTTCAGCCATTTCAGTATTCAAAATCACTAATGTTTGAGTTTCTTCAATATACGTAACCCCACACAATATGTCATAACTCCTTTCATTTCAACACAGAGCGATTGCAGAAAACTCACCTTACTGTATGAGAATCCCCGACAATTTTGTTATATTCCAATTTAATAGTACCGTTCTTTAGAGTTCAATTACAACGGCTACGCAATCATACATATATTAATCCATTCACCCACAAGCGTACTTTCTCAGTTAATCGAAACATATCCATCTTTTCCAAATCTCTTAAAACAATCCACATTACCCGCCCCACTCACTAACATGAACGAATTCCTTACATCTTATTATTCGAATTTTAATATACAGTTTTAAGAGAGAGGCTATAATCGTCCCTTGTCCCCCCGGTCGAACCTACTCCTTCCCCTGCACAAGCTATCCCACCCATGAACTTGTTTCCTCTCACTGACCTTGGCACACTTAAAAACATGCTGGATCCTACGATGTGAACCTGTTTAGAACAACCACGTCGGCTAAATTACGTATTAGAAAGCGATTCTTGAAAATACAGTTAGGTATACCGCAACTGAAAATGTGTCAATCCTCGCAGAGCACGCAGTAAATGGAGGTCATCTATTCGCCACTAAGCAAGTTCGAATTGTGAGTCTATATATACGCCAAACATCCTACACTTGCTAAAGAGAGCCTTATTATACCCTCCCCCCCTGGCGCTGCATAGTGCTTGTAGCGGAAATTATGAAAACTACCAAACTATACTAATATATTTGGATGGATTTTCAGCGTTTTCTGTCGTTGCGTGAGAGTACTATCACAGAAATTATCGTAGAATCCATTATCTATGTTACATGATATTATTACACTTATAACGATAGTACTGTACATTTATTGTACGATCGTATCTGGGTAAACGAGAGCTAGAGATGTTCTCGTAATCGTGCTTCTGTGGGTGTGTCAGCTATCCTGTGGGAACGCTTTTCTTTCGTGTGATAGATTATGGCGTATCATGGTTTAATAGCCAACGAGATGAGTAGTAGTAAGTTGCGCAGCAGTAAGTCTAAATTTTATCGCAGGAGCGACAGTTAAGGGTGCTATGTTATGTATGTTTAGGAGGCAATGTCATCAGTGTTGCTCAGACTTTTCCGGTCAGTAGAATTCGTTTAAACTAAAAAATAGCCGTGCTTTTTTTTTTGTTTTTTTTAGATTTTTTTTTTTTTTTTTTTTGCGTCATTTTTTTTTATATTTTTTATAACTAAATTATATTTTTGTAGAGGACGATTAAAGGATCGTTCAGAAACAGTACAAAAAAAAATGGTTTAAAAAAAAAAAAAAAAAATTTAAAAAATAACTATCTCGAGATTTAGCTTTCTAAAAAAAAAATTTGAATTTTTTTTAGGACGCGCGGCGGAGAAAAAAAAAAAAAAAAACAAAAATTTTTGTGGCGAGCTAAAGTAGTCTCATAACGAGATTTAGACAGACACTAGTCCGACCGGCGTAAAAAAAAAAAATAAAAAAAAACACAAAAAAAAATTACAGTACACAATAAATGTGAAAATCTACGAGATATTAGTGCGGAAAAAAAAATAAGCGGTCTAAAAAAAAACCAAAAAATAAAAATCTCGACGACTTCATCGATAGAAAAAAAAAAAAAAAAGTGCTTAACTTAAAAAAAAATTATTTTAAAAAACAAAAAAAAAAAAAAAAATAAAATAAAAAAAAAAAAAAGCAAACCCCAAATGCAAAAAAAATAGAGGGCTGATTGGTTAGAAGACACCCCCCACACCCCCCCCCAAAATTATTGGTTCAAAGGACAGTAAAACCCCCCCCTTTCACCCCCCAATTGATAATGAGTGCACCATGACATTTATAATTTAAAACCCCCCCCCCCCCCGCTGGCGTCAACCCCCGTTTCTATCTGATTGTCCCCCCCCCCCCCCCACCACCCCATGAGTTGGTTAGGACCCCCCCCCCCGTCATTGTCCCCCCCCCAAACAATTGAGCTGCGATATGCATGTGACTTCAGATTTTTAGTGAGGACGGCAGATGTATAGGCGACATGAGGTATACACATACACACAACATATACATACACATAGAATGGAGGGGTAGTGTTAGATGTTTTGGAGGTTTTTGGTTGGAGTTATTGTATAAGGGAGAAGACAATGTGAGTGGGACATGCTGGCACACAGAGTCGGGACGGACGCGCTAAAGAGCGATCGGGGGGCTAGCGGCGCGTTCACACAGACTGGAGCGATTGGAAATGCGACAAGACACGTCGATTGGTGAGCGGGATTAGACACAGCACAACGGCAGTTCTTCAGTGCTTAATGGGAGGGGACTGAATTTATTATCAGGCAGTAGCGGGGAGCATGGGGGAGATAGGGAGGGAGGGAGGGGGAGTGCGGATCTGCGAGAGAAACAGATGTCATTCGTGTGTCTTGGAGAGATGCGAAGAGCGCAACGTTGGACTTTCTCATACAAAGGTTTTTTTGCCTACTCTAGCTCAATGTGTTGCTCGTAGCAGCACACATATTCTTGTCACATGACTGACTACACAGTAAGACAGATGGAAGATTGGGGTGACGAACACATGAGGGGCGCGGGTCAGTAGTCAGCATCTATCTTGATAGAAACGGAGGGGCAGGCGCACATATCGCTCTGTCTTATCGTGCGTCATGTCCTATTTCTACGTGATATCGTGTTGTTGCCGGCTAGGGGCTTAGGTGAGTGATGGGGGATTTGTCATAGGGATTATTGAGGGCGAGTGAGACGGCAGGCGAGCGGTTGTGTGTGTGCTGAAGGTTGGGGGAGGATTTGTGTCTAGTCGGGTGAGTATCTAGGGGATGAAGAGATATAAGGGCCGGACGGAGGAAAACGTAGGTGTTATGGGGCACAGAGGGAAATTGGCAGTGTGGGCGTGTGGGTAGGAAGACTTCTAGTATTTCTCGCCCTGTCGCGCGGAGGGGTATCGGAGAGCTTCGTGGGGCTTTTCACTGGGTGGGGGAGGGGGGACCCGGAATGGGGGAGCTGACGACATCGTAGGGGATCTATGCTCGATCTGGGGGTGCCGTGAGGGGGTATATCTGTACAGTGTGGGATTTTAGCGATGCGCGGGCGCGGGGATGGGATTGATAGGTGAGAGGGGTGCGGAGGGATCTCCGGCCTGTGTCACGACGCGGGTGGGGGAGTGCTCGACGGAGGCTGGGGGCACGGGTGTGTGGGCGTGTGAGAGGGTGTGGGGACGGCGTTGGTAGATGAGCCCTAGAAGACCGGATCTCTTCTCGCGCTAGGTGTACGAGTACGGTAGGGGAGCGGGGAGAACTTCGAGGTGGGCATGGTGTGGTCTGGGTCGGGACGGGGGGATAGGAGTCGTGCCGCACGAGAGATGAAAGTTGGGGCGTGAGGGGGTCAGACAAAAGCCTTAGTGAAAGCGAGGAGAGCAGCCGAATGGATTACCGGGGGGCCTGCGAAGATGTCACGGTTTAGTGGGTGGCCGTTGGAGCAGCTTGGTGCAGGCCGGAGATGGGGAAATAAAATATGGAGGGGGTGACGAGAGGGCGGCGCCAAGGCTGTATCGTTTTATGGTCGCAGACGGGAGGGTTAGTGTGTGAAAGGAGCGTTGCTGGAGGCGATCGCTTGTGAGGCACGGAAGCGGTGAAGAAAGAGGCGGCGGGGCGCCCCGGAGGCGATTGGACGGGGTCGGGGTTTGTTTGTGGTGACAAGAGCAAATATTTTAAGCGTGTGACGCGCAGGCAGGCCGGTGAAATCGCGAGTCGAGTGAGGTGGGAACGATGGAAGGCTGGACGGCGGCGCGGCAGCGGGGGGTTTGGGTCCTTCGGTGGCTATTAGATGTTTATGAAGTGGGCGGTTAAGTCATGCGTGGATGTTGTGTGGTCTATGGAGGCGGTGCTGGTTGACCGAATTAAGGGATCTGTGGGGACTTCGAGCGTCCTTGGGTAACGTGGAGAGATGGAAGTTGTCACGTGAGACTGTGTAGGCGGAGGGGATGGATGGGCGGTTGAATCATTGTTGGCGGCTAGCGGGATGGACTTAGTAGGGTCATTGTGGGGTTGGGAAGAGTTGGGGGGTATGTCTGGGTTTCTAGAATCAGATCTGTTTGAGCTGACTGGCTAGAGGGTCGTATTCGGTTGGACGGTTGTGTATGTGAGCGATATTGGGTGCGGCCGTCGGGGCACTTGCTTGAACGTTGATATTGGGTTTGTGAGGTGTGTGGTGTAGAGGGTTCGTATTGTTTGTTCTTTGTGTTTCATATGGGGTTGGTGTATTGTGGGGTTAGAAAGAAATGTGAGTTTGTGAGAGATAAAACTGGTTAGTTAAAGCTGGGTTTGTGCAAGGGGACACTGAAAGCTGGCTAGAGGTGGGGATAGGTCGGATGCTTCTTAGTCAGAAACTATTTATTTTTCTTGCTTAAGTGGTTCAACTGTAGATGCGAATTTTTCCTAAAAGCGGGAGCTGTTGACGTTCAGGGAAAAAGCTGCGTTTAACAGTTTAATCATCTGGTCGCATGTTTCTTATACATCGACAGCAGGTTAATATCTTAAAGAAAACGCTGGTATATTAATCGAGGGAGTTCTTTTGTGAGAACACCTAGAGTGTTTATGAAAGGCTCTAGTGTTATGTGAGGGACACTAAGTTCATCACACACTTTAACTGAGGCAAGTTTGTGCAGTGAAAACGAAGCCTAGAACATAGTTGTATATTTGATGCAAGAGTTGCTCTGTTCCTAAAGTAGGTTTGTACAGAAACATTTGTTCTTTCATGCTTTTTCTAAATGAGGTTTGTCAGAAAACTTGGATCTAAGGTGATTATGCTGTTGAAATGGACACATATGTGGTAAAGTGGGTTCTGTCACTTAAAGACACTTTGTCTAAAGGAGTCTTCTGTGATCGAAAACGTGGTCTACAGCGAGGTGATCTGTACTAGTAACCTAGTTAAAGCTAGGGTGATGAGTTAAGGGTATGAAAACTGTTAGTATTAGCCTACTTCCGCTTTACTACTAAAGGGGTTTCAATGTAATGGAAACGAGGTGTGCGTACAATAGTTGGCTATACTGACCACGGTAGATAGAAAGATATGAGTAGGGGCTGAGCCGAGTTCCTGTGCATGAAAATCGATTTATACGTGCTTTCTTCGTGAGGCAATAGTCCGATAGCACACTTGTTCCTCAAATCGGTTTTTACCAGAAAAAACTGTTTTTCGTAAAGAGGGTTCACTGATTGGCAGACAAACTGGTTCCTCTATAAAGGGGTTTCCTGTAGCGTCAAAACCGGTATAATGCGGGTTACCCTCGGTTAGGAGACAACTGGTCCATAAAGTCCTGGAGTTTACGTGAAAGTAGGCTAAATGGGTACTCTACACATCTATTTCTAATGGCTTACGACATGTTAACGCATCATGAGTAAATACCGTGGGTGTCAGTTTTGTGTTTTGTGTAAGCTTGTTATGTAACAAGAAAAATGGACATTTTAATGGGGACAGGACGAGTTCGAGTACTGTCAAAACTTGTTTATAATTAGCGAATGCGGATCCTGTCAGCAGTACCATGATTTTTCAGGAATAGGACGTGCATTGTTCGTATGCAGAGCGAAATTGTGTCCTAGATGCGGTTTTTCTGTCAGCATAGGGGACTGTGATTTTCTTTCGCTCCTAAAGACTGTGGCTGTACTCCCCATTGAACAACTTTTTTTTTTTCTATTTTAAATCGTGTGTTCTGGACTAACTAGAACAAACTGGTATAAATCAGGGTTGTACCATAGAACATGGTCTACAAGACGTGGTTTTTTTACAGGGCAACTGGTCCTTTTTCCTAAAGGGGGTTTTTCCTGTACCAGAATCTAAACTTTGTAACTCAGTCACGGATGTATTTGCAGACCGAGTAAAGAAACTCCTTTTTCTAAAGGGGTTACTGGACACAAGAAAACTGGTTTCTAAAGTGTTCCTGTCCGTAAAACAAGTAGCTGTGATGAAGTGGGTTATGAAGAAGAAAGAGCAGCACGGATGAATATGGGCTAAGCTTGTTTATGGGCCGCATAGTGAACTACATATTAAAGCGACGGTATTTGTACCTGAAACCTTTTGATTATCACGTCAGGCCTTATTCCTTTACACGAAAACCATATGGTTTTACCCTTTTTTATTCTCGCAACGCGTAAAACATTTTTACACGGAGTTTAGAACCCTAGATAGTTTTTCCCTTCTACATCAATGGGGGGATGGGTTAAATGGTTGTTGGGGATATCATGAAAACTGAAGGCACGCCCACGGCGACCGTTGCCTCAATTGGCTGTGTGTGGTGTACCCGGAAACGGGGCCTCCCAGTACTGAGGCACAGTTAAGTCCCCGATGTCACATATCGGTGCAGAGTTGAGAGAGATGGCTGAGCATCACAATCCCCCCTGTGTTGCAGCATGATGAGAACCAAGCATTGCACACTGAGCTTGGGGGGGATCTTTTGGGCACCAGGCTTAATACTGGCTCTTGACTGGATGGCCGCATGCAGGAGATTTCTACAATGGAGGGTTGGCAGGTGGTGGGTATCTGGAAGTGGCTCTGTGCAGGACGTGAGGATTCCTTGGGAGAGCCCAGAACCAGAGCACAGCATTGTGCAAGCTCTGCATAGTTGGAGAGCCCCCTGGATGACGGGGAATGCACAGTGTGCTACCCCACCTATCCCCAACTGCTAACTTAGAACCAGAAGTGGGGTCCTCTGTATGCGTGCCAGGCCAGGATAAAATGCCTGGGAAAGAGACTGGAGCTCAGAACTCCCTAACTCAAAGTTGCAGGATGGCAGAAAAGCCACGGGAAAGACGGGCTATTTTGAAGATAACGCAACCATATTTTTACCATACGAGCTCGGACGCCGCCTCGGTAAACAAGGTCCGCGCAGAGCAGTGACACCCCCAGGCTGCTTGCGAATAGTCTACTACTGGGAACTTAAACAGATTAGGGATGAGCCCACTCTCCCGTTGAACAGGTGCTAAAGTCGTAGATACTGGACCAGAAGGCGCACCGGAAACCACAGTGTCACGCAACTCGCTTTTTTTCTATGGAGAGTACACCGTCATCACATTGACGTCATACTTTCCCGAGTTGAATCCTAACACTGGCAGCTCGTGCAAATACTCATCGAGTCTCTCGATGAGCCCCTCCAAATCACCGAGTTGAGTGCATACCTCATCAAAACGCCCACGCAAAATGCTGTAAGCGCCCTCGGCAATTTGGGTCAGATGATCAGCCATCCTATTCACCAGGTCTCCTCAACAACTAGATTTTTGGGCATGACTTTAGATAAACAACTAAATTGGAATAAACATATAGACAATATAGTAGAAAGCTGTAGGGGACCTCTAAATATACTAAGGATAGTGAAAGGTAGTGGATGGGGGCCAGCAATAAAATAATGCTTATGTTCTACAAGTCTTTCATCAGGGGGAAACTAGATTATGCCAGCATAGTCTATGACTCCGCTGCCGCTTCTAACAAAGCAAAACTAGACAGAATTCAAAACGCAGCCATGAGAACCACTGCAGGTGCATTTATATCAACACCAGTAGAAGCACTAGAAGTAGCTCTCGGCATACCGCCCCTTGGTCTTAGATGAAAAGAACTAAGATTAAATTATTGGAGTAAAGTAGCACAAGCAGTGACCCACCTAGCACATAAAGCATTTGTCAAAAACCAACCAAGTGTTTGGGACGTCCCCTTAAATAAAGAAAGATATCCAATAGGGTGGAGAACTATAGAAGCTCTCACACAGTTCAAAGAACTGTCAAACACAATTAAAAATAGTAATAAATATAGAAGCACAATACCACCATGTGAACTAAAAACACCAATCATAGACTACTCACTTATTGAAAAGATCAAACAAAATATAGAAGTTAAGGAAGCCAAAACGATAAGTAGAAAGTTCATAAATCAACTTACAAAACAAAGTCTGGCCGTCTACACTGATGGATCCAAGGGTGATAGTGGACAACTAGGTGCAGGAGCAGTAATACCACAGTGGGGAATAAAGAAGAGCTACAGTTTCTGAAGGGGCTTCGATTTTTACCGCAGAGATGGTAGCAATTCTAAAAAGTTTAGAAATAATCGAAGATAACCCACCAGAAGCTGTTGCGATATTTACAGACTCACTATCATCACTACAAGCCCTAGAACATCCAGGTAAATGTAGCCGGCCAGACATAAAGGAAGAAATTATTGCAATTAATACATCACTAAGGAACAGAGGATGTAGTGTGAGGTTAGTGTGGGTTCCAGCACACATAGGTATAGCTGGTAACGAGTTGGCAGACCAGAACGCCAAGTATGGAAGGATAAGTAAAAACAATATAAGAGAAGGACTGGGAAGGTCGGGGATCAAGAGCCACGTGAAGCTAACTATAAACGAGGAATGGAAGAAAACACAGAAGAACAGTATAAAAGGCAGACATGCGTTCAAACTGCTGAAAGAACCAACAAGGACGTGCCAGGTCAGAGAAGAACTAAAGGTACCCTCGACCAAAAAGCTGTGGCGTCTCCATCTCGGTGCAGCATACTTCATGATAAAGGAACCACACTGCCAAGAATGTCAGGAAGAAAATGACACAGACCACTACCTGATCCACTGTAGAAAATATGACCAACAGAGGCTAGAATTAAAAACATACTTTAGAAATAACAATATAGACATGACAGGGGATAAGGTGTTAAGTATAGATGCCCCAGGGGAAGCCCAATCAATACTTAAACGATATATACGTAAAACAAAGGAAAACATATAAGGTTAGTAACAATGACAATATCAAACAACAATAACAAAAATGATACTTCAGAAAAGACATTCAACAAAATAGAAATTAAGCAACAAAAACTAACAAATCATTAAAAAAATAAAAACCAGAAAAATTAGCAAACCCATTAACTACTCATAGGACAAGGAAAGGCAACGAGATTTAAAAAAAAAAAAATAACATACTCTAATACAAATTAAAACCAAGTGCTAAGGACAATAGTTATCTATAAACAATACAAAACTGAATATAAAATGACAAATACTAATATAAATTAAAACCAGCAACTGCAAAAGACAATAGTTATTTAAACGTAATACAAAATTATTAAATAAAATGACACTAAATACTCCAATTATAACCAATTTTCAGGTTGAACAGTGTAGGCCAAGATGGAACGAGAAGAGGCAATAATGGTCAGCTGTTAAGTGGCCGCTCTCCACCCATCACCTTTTCAAAACAACAACAACAAAAACGTTTGGCACTCAAATGAGTGTTGAAAATCTCATAGGCACTAAGACCCCATCAGAAATACAAAAGTTAATAAAACACTATATTACAAAAACAAAAGCTAACATATAAAAAAAAAATAAATAAGGATGCGAGCCAGTAGTCTACATTGGTGAAAGACTCCCCCCCCCCCCCCCCCCCCCCCCCCAGATTGACCAAAAACCCTCCAGTGAAAGATAAAAACATATCAGTTTAGACAATATCATATTTGGGTTAATAAAACAACATTGAACTATAACTACACACACACACACAAACCCTACTAGAGATAATACAGCATAAAATAAATACAAACAAAAACATATTACAATAAATGAAACACGTCCTGATATAACCAACAGCTCCATGTATATGGTAGATGGTTGAAAAGGGCGTGCTACAAAGAAAAGTAGCAAACACTTATTTAAAAAAAAAAAAAAAGTTTGGCAGTCAAAAATTAAGGAAACAGTCGAACTACTAATTCCATACCCTGTAGAAAGAGTACGAAGTAAAATGGTCACTTGGAATGATGAGTTTGTGGAGAACATGGGAGATAGTGGACAAAACCCAAAAAAGTAGATCCCTTATCAGAGAATCTAATAAAATCACTAACATAACTTTAGCTAATCATACTAAATGGGGAGTAAAGACCGTACTGCTATCAAAGTAGTTCAGTGGAACTGTAGGGGTGCCAGGAAGAACCTGATGTCTCTTATGGGACAGCATAAGGAGGCAAAACCCATCTTTGCGATACAAGAAACCCTCCTGAACCCCAAACAGAAACTGAACTACGAAGGATATAAAATACTTAGAAATGATAGACCAGAGGGAAGAGGAGGGGGTGTGGCCTGTCTAGTACATGAAGACTACACAATAATAAATTGGGAACAATTCAACACAGAAAATATTGAAGGAATAAGTGTAACGATAGACAGTGAACCAGGAAACTTAAAAATAATTAACATGTATAGTCCCAAGGGCAAGATAACTGATAAGGACATAGACATTATTAACACACAAATAGACAAAAGAACATTGTTGGTAGGTGACCTAAATGCACACCATGAGGCATGGGGTAATAACAGTAATGATCCAGCAGGAAAAAAGCTGTTGGACTACATTGAAAGAGCTGATCCAATCATACTAAATGATGGCTCAGTGACAAGGATTAACCCATGCAACAAGGGGGTAGATACATCAATAGACATAAGTATTATTACACTAAACCTAGTGTCACGAATTGGATTTAAGTTAGAGTTATGCCCAAGTGTAGGACAAGACCCTAGTGTGAGAAAAGACTAAGATAATAGATTTATTTTGAGAAATGACAGTGAATGTAGTAAGGTGAGTCTATTGGCCCGAGGATGATAACCGAAATTAAATCTTCCTCGCCAAATCGTGACTTCAAGAATTGCTATAAACTCACCGCCCTCTGACAACCATAAACAAACTAAAGGAGATAAGGGTAAACTAATACTACAGACACCACTATACAGACAACATTTAAGGACTATATAGTGAAGAAGCTGATCCAGTGAACATTAAATAAGTTTATTATACAAATCCACATAAGTTCATAACATAGTAACAACAATATATATAACGTGCCAGGTTTGCACTGACCTGGAAAAAAAAGGACTCAATTTAACTTTATAAGACACATCAAAATATGAACCCAACCACTCTCACTCATTCATTCACCTTGTTGGGGAAAAACAAAATCAGAATGATTACTTGGATTCTTACTACCATCTACTTTAGTGGGCATCAACTGTAGCCACCACTCTCTATTACACTACTATCTCTATTGTCAATGGCTGCTGACCCTGCATGAAGACTATCTGCACAGCTGCTAACTCTGTCAGCGGTATACGCCACTAAGTCACACTCTGTGTCGTGTGGTGAGTCACTGGGGCAACTACGACAGTAGTTTTTGCCAGGAATAGTCTATGAGATATTAGATATAAGGTCTCTAGAAATTGGCTCGTTAAGAAAGAAAAAAAGACCTATTCGAGATAGGGACAAGAAGACAGGAATGCGAATGCTTTCCACTAGACAGTGTTTTCTAATAAATTATGGAAAGAGTTCTGTTTCCCCACGACCTTAGCTTCTGCCCTTAGATCCCGTAAAGAAAAAGCCCCCAACCTCATCTGAGTAGAGAAAGGTTCCTATAGGTGAATATGTAACACCGACAGCACGAGTGATACATTAACAAACTCTTGATAATGATCAACTGATCGTTGGGTTTATTAATGAAATATCCACACATATAGGGTTAGTAATGGTTAGAACGTGATGATGGTGAAAGACGATTCACACAAAACACACAGATGGTGAAAGACGATTCACACAAAACACACAGATGAGATAATAAAATTACAGTTAATTAAGTAATAGTTAATTAAGGATGAACTGGTGTAGAGTGAAATGATGATGTGATATGATACGTGTTACCAAAATGGTGAGTACTCTACACAGTCCATGTGTCTCTAAATGCTTCTCCTAGCTCTTTTGCTTGACTTCAGATAATAATGATCTTTCGAGTGATCTAAATTTATGATGACTCTGTATTGAACTTGTGATAACGATGTATTGAACTTGTGATAACTCTGTATTGAACTTGTGAGCAAGCAGTATATGGTGACGAAAAATGCTGCGTCCACCTTATGACTGGTGGGTGAGACAATCTTCCTTTTAAATTGAGGAATGAAAGATGTCCTATGGCGAATTCTGCTAGCCAAATGTCCGTTTTTGATAACTTATTTCTGGTTAGACGTCAGACACGTTGCGTGTAGACTCAGACTTCTGATGAACTGAAGACACACAAAAGTCTTCGTAAGTTTTTCACATTTAACATCACTGGTTGACTTTCATTTAAACTACTGCTCATTATTCATCTCCCTCTCTCTGAGTTCAATTCTAATGATGTTAAATATCTTGTGCATGAGAGTGTGTGCATATGGGAGACTGTGATGATGATAAAGGTGAAATATGAACTATTCATCTTCTATAATCCTATCATCTTCTATGAAAATCTTCTGATTTTATTAATCAGTTATGCCAAGAATTATTTGAAACTTTATCTTCCGCACATTTTAGCTGTGAGGTTAAAATAAACAAAATTAAGAAAATGTATTAATAAGTATAAGATCTACTAACCTTCTTTTCCCTTCGCAAAATCCTTTAAGAACACAATTAATCACGGAACTGAATTATCATCCACTCTGAATAAACACGTGTATTAGGCTATGCGTTTTTGGGTTTGATCTCTTCCTCACAAGGTAAAAAACCTGGACTGCCTCACTCTAGTAGATTATGCGGTATTATATATTTCTGGAAGTCACCCTGCCCAAGCTGGGCGTCCAATGTGGTCAACCCACGCTTGTCTGAACCGCGGCCACGTTTTCCCCTGGCCAATCTGGGCGTCCAATGTGGTGTCACAGAAATTACAGTTTGATTAGGATGACCATATGTGTTTTTACCAGATTTATCACGATACAGTGTGGGCTTCAAATGATAATGTCAGGCATGTGGACTCAATCAAAGGACTTTATTTCCCCCGATGAAAGAACAAATGTGGTTCTCTAGATACCGGTCGCGAGTAATCACAACAATGAAATAGCAAATGTGGATCGCAAATATGAGATGAGAGAGCAAATGTCGGAGAAAATACAGTATGAAGAATGTAGGAAAAGATGGAGCAATAAGGCCTTTGCGCTCGTTTATCACAATAGCCCCTCCTCAAGTGTGATGTCAATCGTACTCAGGAGAGCTTAGACTTCTTGCTCGGGATTCTTTAATCCTTTTCCTCATCTTCGTTTTTCTCTCCGGTTTCCACCCTTTCCTCTACTTGTCCGTGCTCTTCGTCCTGCCTCATAGGATGACGGCTTAAAAAATCCGCTCCTACGTTATGTTTTCCTTGGATATAGTCCACTTGGAACGTGTAAGGTTGTAGAACAAGCGACCACCTCATCAGTCTAGCATTCAAATTCTTTGAATTGGCGAGGAAGGTCAGAGGTTGGTGATCACTCTGGATTGTAAATTTCCTTCCGTACAGGTATGCTTGAAATTTTTGTATTCCCCAGACGAGGGACAAACATTCCTTTTCGATTGTGGAATAGTTTTTGTTCTGCTCGGTTTAACTTCCGACTCGCATATGCGACCGGAAATAGATTTGGGGGGCTTCTGTCATCTGGCTGTAGTAATGTAGCCCCGATTCCAATGTTACTGGCATCTGTGCGCAAGATGAATTTTCTAGTTAAATCCGGAAGCCGTAAAATAGGTTTTGTGGTGAGTTTCTCTTTTAAGAGTGCATATGCATGTTCACATTCTGCTGACCATGTCACTTTATCTGGGTTTCCTTTCTTGGTTAGCGACGTAAGCGGCGCACAGAGGCTATTAAAATCCTTTATATATCTCTGGTAGAATCCACAGAGAGATACAAATGACCGGACATCCCTTTTAGTGGACGGTCTCGGTGCATTTCTCAGCTTCTCAACGTTTCGAGTCTCGGGAAACATGGTCCCATGGGATATAGTATGTCCTAGGAATTCTAGCTGTTCACACCCAATTTGACATTTGGTTGGGCGGGCGGTTAGTCCCGCTTCTCTGAGTCTGTTAAACAGCAAGGATAGCGCTGATATATGTTCTTCAAACGATTCAGTAGCTACTAGGATATCATCCATAAAATTGCTGATGGCGGGATGATTCAAAGGATCCAATAACTTTCGCATCATCCTTGTGAAGACACTAGGAGCATTGTTCAGTCCAAATGGCATCACATTAAATTCGAAGTGTCCATCTGGAGTACTGAAGGCTAACAGATTCCTCACCTCAGCTTTTACCGGTATTTGATAGTACCCTTTACTGAGGTCGATCTTTGAAAAATAGCGAGCCCTGCTCAGCTTAGTAAATAGCTGGTTCTGGTCCGGTAACGGTTCTGGCTGGAACTGTGTTAACGCATTCAGCTGTCGGTAGTCGATGCACAGGCGGTGTTCTCCACTGGGTTTGCGTAACAGCACCACTCCCGCACTGTAAGGGGACTCCGACTTCGAAATTATGCCTTCCTTAAGTAAGTAATCAATTTCTTGCTTTAATGCCGTCGCCTTGGCATACGGAATCGGATAGGTTCTCATTCGGACGGGCGTAGGATCCGTGACTTCCATGTCAAACTCCATCAGGTTTGTCCGGCCCGGTTTGTCTGTCAGAGAGTCGGCGTGGTTTTCCATCAATCTCCTCACACTTTCTTGCTGGGCTTCCGTTAGGGTGGAGCTTATTTTCACATCTAAATGTGATTCCTCCTGTTTCACCGGGTACTCTACGGATGATAATGGCTCTTCTTCCATTTGCATAGCAATGGCCATAGTCATGAGGTGCGCTGGTTCGGCAGGGGCTCGCTCGTAAAACTTCTTAAGCAGATTTAAGTGAGAAAGTTTCTGCTTTCCGTTCACGGCGATTTTATAGTTGGTGCGAGAAATCTTTTCCGCCACTTTGTAGGGTCCCCTCCAGCAAATCTGCAATTTATTACTGCTACTTGGCAGAAGAAGTAGCACCTTCTCTCCTACTGCTAGTTCTCGGTCCTTCGCATTGCGATTGTAATATTTGGCATGTTTCCGCCTAGCCTCCCGTACTTTCGCTGTGGCTAATTCCCAGCCAGTCTTCAGGCGTTGTTTCAAGTCTGTGACGTACTGGAAGGCTGATGTGACAGTGTCGTCTGCCTTGGCATCTGTCCATGTTCTTAGTAATGTTTCTAATGGACCTTTAATAGGGGGGGGGGGGGGGGGGTTTCTTTCCGAAGAGTAATGTGGCCGGAGGAACTCCAGTTGACACATGAGGTACTTCCCTATAAGCAAATAACGCGGCAGGAAGATACTGATCCCAAGTTTCTGGCTTCTCCTGTGCCAACTTCCGAAGAATAGAGGTGAGCGTCCCGTTAAACCGCTCTACTTGCCCGTTACTTTGGGGGTGATAGGGCGAAGTATGGATATGCCTAGTCTTGAATATTCTAAGCACCTCCTCTGTCAACTTGCCTCTAAATTGTGACCCGTTGTCTGTGAGAATTTCATGCGGGAAGCCCAATCTAGTAAAGATATTCAGTAAAGCGTCAGCTACATGCACTGAGTCGCATGCTGGCATGGCTATGGCTTCGCCCCACATGGAACAGGTGTCCACTAAGGTAAGGATATGGGAGTTCCTCTTCTTAGTTCTCAGCAGAGGTCCAATTATATCCACGGCCACTCTTTCAAATGGGGGTGCCCAAGATTGGCATCTCCCCAAGGGTCGCGGGTGCCGTCCAGTGTTTTGGTGCAACTTTCTGGCACTGAGGACAAGACTTGACGAAACGTTCAATGTCGCCGGTGATCCCTGGCCAATAATAGTGGCAGGCAATCCTTTGAGTCGTGGCGCTCATTCCCATGTGTCCACTAAATGGGATAGAGTGGCCCATCTCAAGCACCTGGTTCCTATAGGTTGCAGGAACTACTAATTGGTTGTGTTCCTGTCCTTCATTTCCAGCTCGGCGATACATCAATCCATTTTTCATAAAGAAGTCTCCCTTGGTAGGTGGGTTGTGTGTTCTAGGTAATTTTTTAAAACAGGGCGCCAGTGTGGAATCTTCCATTTGGGCCCTCTTCAATTCCTCGGGGAGGATATTGGTAGGAGGTTCCTGCTCTGCGTCTTTTCTTGACTGTCCTCTAGTCTGTACGGCCGCCATGACTAGTGGTTGAGTAGGTTCTCCAAGGAACACATATCTACATCCCAAGATTAAAGAGTAGATTGGTTCTTCCATGATAGCTGCACGAATCTCTCCTGTCACATAACGAGATTCCACTCTGATAAGTGCAATTGGCAGTGTCATGGGTGCAACATCCTTCGTCGGACCTTGGATGTCGACACTCTCTTCTATTATCTCCCCCCCCCTGGTCAGGGGGGGTGACAAGAGATGCCCTGACCACCGCATCAAAAGCAAGTCCTGTGTCATAAAGGCACTCCACAGATTGTCCGTTTACGAGGACTGATTCGATGACAGGAGGATGAGAAACGTTTCCGGTTCTCTGCTCCTTCCGGGGTGACGATTTTGTCTGCAGACAGGCAGCATGTTGGGGAGGAGGTCTGCGCTTGCACTCATTAGTGTTGTGATTGTTCAAGCGACAGTACTTGCACCATTTATCTCCCTGTCTCTGGTGTGGCGCAGCATTTTTCTTGTTTTGCTCTTTGTAGTTATCTTGTTTTGCGTGCTGTTTATGCGAGATGTGTGGTCCTTTGCTTTGTTGGTCTGGTTGGGAGCGAGCAGGTTGCTTTGGCGCCTGATCCGAAAACTTCTTTCTGGCTCCTTGAGACTCCATGAGAGCATTTTGGAATCGCTCTGCCAGTGTAAGAATATTTTCTAACCGGTCAGCGCCGTTTTCAGTGAGAAATCTACGCATTTCCACCGACATAGATTCTTTCAGTTGCTCTATCACAATCAGCTCTTTCAACCCGTCATAGTTCTCGGCAAAGTTTCCCAGTGTACACCACTTCACTAGGTAGTCTTCAATACGGGCTGCGAACTGTGAGAAAGTCTCTCCTGCATCCTCCTAGAACCTCGAAATTTTTTCCGGTAAGCCTCTGAATGAAGCTCGTACCTCACCAAGAGAGCTTTTTTCAATGCCTGGTAGTCATCTTGCTCTCCGGCCGGAAGTTTATTAAAAACTTCGTAGGCGGCTCCTCTTAGCCCTGGAAAGTTTCAAGTTTCCACTTCCGTTCTTCAAGTTCCCAAACCCTGTTGCAAAGCGTTCAAAGCGCGGTCTCAAAAAGGCGTCCATGGTATCATTCTTTCTGAAAAAGGTTCCAGCGGAAAGTTCATGGCATTGGGTGGCGCAGGTTGCGAAGTAGGCACACCATCTGAGCGGGGTGAGTACCCTCCATCACAGTTGGAAGCCGCTGCACTTTTTGCCAGCTGTATTGATTGGTCTGTGGCCCCTGGATTTCCAGTTGCTTCATCTTAAGTGCATGCTCTGCTGCTGCTTTCGCTTTACGCTCCGCTGCTTCTGCTGCTTTTCTTTCGCTCCGCTTGCTTTCTGCTGGCTCCCGCTCCACTTTCCGCTCCGCTCCGCTGCTTCTGCTGCGGCTTTCCCCTTCCGCTCCGCTGCTTCTGCTTTGCGGCTATTTCCCTCCTTCTCCATTGCAAGTTTCTGCACTTCTATCTTCTCTTTGCATGGAGTTTATCATGTCTCCCTCACCATCACAAATTTCATCAGATCTTTTCCACTTAACCCGTATTCACGCCCTGCCTCCATTAAAACTAGTTCTAATTTTGCGGCATCATCTGCCATGATATGCCAGTATGGGGTTCACGAAAGGGAAAAATTTGGCAGTGGACCTCCAAGCAAATTTTTAGACTCGCACGAGTAATTATCTGTATTAATAAAACCAGCTAGGATTTAAATTAATAATCAAGTTCAAATATTTTCTTTAAAAAAAAAATCCACTCACTTAGCGTTATTCTGAAAAATTAATATAACAGATTAACTCGAAGTTTCCTATGAAAAATTTTGCTAAATATTTTATGATATAAAATTTTCAAGCGGAGCAGTTTACAGAAAAATATTTTTTTTAAATCAGTATCCCTACAGTATCTTATCGTTCTCAACAAAGTGTTTTACTCTGTCCGTTGATACTCAATTTAAAAAGTATCACTCGTGCTTTAGAGATATAAATTTATCCCCCCTATAAATAGACAAATTATAGTAAGAGGTCAGTCTAGAAGGTAATCCCCTCGAAATTGCCAACAAATTTTGCAATATCGCAACTGTATAATTTGCCAGGGATTGAAAATGAGATTTATCACCCTTCTAAGTCCGGGTATCACTAATCACCGGACGAGCCCCAATTGTCCGTGTGTTGAGTCACTGGGTGGGCAACTACTACAGTAATTTTTGCCAGGAATAGTTCTATGAGATATAGATATATAAGGTCTCTAGAAATTGGCTCGTTACAGAAAGAATAAAAGACCTATTCGAGATAGGGACAAGAATACAGGAATGCGAATGCTTCCCACTAGTAACAGTGTTTTCTAATTAATTATGGAAAGAGTTCTGTTTCCCCACGACCTTAGCTTCTGCCCTTAGATCCCGTAAAGAAAAAAGCACCCCAACCTCATCTGAGTAGAGAAAGGTTCCTATAGGTGAATATGTTGTAACACCGCGACAGCACGAGTGATTACATTAACAAACTCTTGATAATGATCAACCGATCGTTTGGTTTATTAATGAAAATATCCACCCACATATAGGGTTAGTAATGGTTAGAACGTGTCATATGATTGGTGAAATGACGATTCACACAAAACACACAGATGGAGATAATAAAATTAGTACAGTTAATTAAGTAATAGTTTAATTAAGAATGAACTGGTGTTGTAAAGTGAAATGATTGGAAGGTGTGATATGATACGTGTTACCAAAATGGTGAGTACTCTACACAGTCCATGTGTCTCTAAATGCTTCTCCTAGATATGAGGATTCACATGTATGCATATAATGTCCCAAGTTGTTATACTATGTCGAATGGGTATCTCTAAGTCCGAGATTAGGGGGGGGGGGGGGGGGGTGCCAACGGGGGGGGGGGGGGGGGGGGACAATGGGGGGGGGGGGGGAAGTTTAATAATGATAAAGTAGTAACAAAAAAAAAAATAAAAATACTAATATAATAAAGAAAAAAAATAAATA